>JAYESA010000018.1:152323873-152542293 GCA_036927795.1 Iris macrosiphon | reverse complement strand
TCTCTCATCTGGCGGTATTGCATAATTGTTAATTTGAGGATGATTAGTAGATTGGTTACCTTTGCCTTTGACCATTGAATAGAGTAAGGGACATAGTTCTGCTCGGGAGATGATCTGTAATTCTGGTCCTTATTTGGTTTAAGGGTTGTGGATATGCTCAAGAGTATTTCATACTTTTCCCTTACTCATGTTAGACAGTAAAATTATTAATTCAGGGAGTTCACATCATAAATTTAGGCTTCCAATTGGTTGATAGACTATGTACCTGATTTGAAGAGATTATATTTTGACAAGTGTCCCAATGTGATATGGCTCATACGACCAATTGTAAGTTCGGTGATTCGACCATATTTCATGTATCTGTGTCGATACAATTACTATGTGCTACATGTATATGTATTATAATATGCACGGAGGTGCGACATAACTTGCTACGTGCTACGAGATTACATATTTCGGATTGTGCATAGAGAATGCCTCCTATACTACGCGACATATGATATTATTATATTATTTCCCCAGCACGGACATGGTATGTGGGTCAACAAGCATAGCGTGGTTAGGATGTTTGTTTAATTGATTTATTATATTACGCTTGGAGGAATCCAGATTTGGCTCTCGAGCAACAATGTGGATTCGTACCTAGCGTACACGTACCACAGTGCGTCATCTAAGGAGGAAGATCGTGAAACCATGACACGATATTCTAATAACTATAGGACTAATTAAGAAACTAAACTTGTAGAGCATTGGGAGAAAATAGAATCTCGAGATCATGCGTGGTAGCTACCTTTAGGACATATGTCATAGGGCATCATGTTGGTCCCCAACGGATACCGTATATCATCTACACTAGTAGAGTGCAGTATCCGGATATATTATATATATATTATTACATGATTACTTGCGCGGTGGCCTTACGAGGGACTTGTGCTTACATATTATGTGCTATGCATTTATTGGCTCGGCCAGCCTGCCTCGCCATCAGTATGATCTGATGACTCCAATATTGTATTATTCTTCTAAGATAACTCAGACTCCACATAACAAGCCATAGGATTGATTGGTCGATCTAAAAGAGTATGTGCTGGTAGTCTAGGTACATTAACTATTGTGGGGCGACGGTTCAACCCTTATCCTTGTTTGGTTGTAGGGTTGCGCCTATGTGTTACAATAGGCCATGGACCGAAGCTACATACTATATGTATCTGTATCTTAGCTTACATTGTGGTATGTGTATTTTTGTTCCTGATTATGATTTGTGACATTTGTTAGTAGCCTGAGGACGTAGACTATCATGGTAAAGTGGTTCAACCCTTGTCCTTGTTTGGTTGTAGGGTTGAACTATTGCGCTACGATAGACTATGGACCAAAGATACGATATAGACATATTCTTCGTGTCATAATTGGTGAGTCGTACCCTATCTCAGAGTAGTGCAACACCCATTGTCCTTGTTTAGTTGTAGAGGTGTCCTACTGCGTCGATGAAAGTTTATATGCTTACAATTATGGCACGTATTCTATTTTATGTACTTTATTAGTTTTTGCTTCATTCACTTGTGCTCCTTTGTGGTACTTGCTATCGTGGCCTGACCCTGCTGGTTTTGTTTGGCCAAGTTTAGTAGCATAGACCGAGGATCCTGTCCTATATCTGACTGATGACGCACACCAGGAGGATATTCGTCGAGGAACTTGAGTGGGTTTCTTCTTTCCTACTATGAGTATCATTTTGTATTACCTTTTTGGCGTTTAGCCGATGACACTTGTTAGTCGGTTTATCTGGGACATTAGTTCCTCTACATAATTAAATATTATTCAGAACGTGGCTAACTTACAGTCATGTACTCTTGACAATGTACTATTGTACCATCCTGTATAACTAGTTTTATGATCATTCTGATAGAGCGTCAGGGACGCCTAACTGCTTTATCTTACATGTTCATTCTTATTGTTTTTGGTTGATGATCGAGGCAAATAATTATATTTTTACCGTAAGAACCAATAGAGTTATTATCAATATAACTTTCGCAGTAACATGTAGGTTGCACAGATACTGATCGTATTCATGTCCATGCATACGAAATGACACTTCCTAGGTGCTTATGTTGGATATGCCTCACGTATGTCTAGGCTCCAAGGAAACTCAAACATGATTCAAACTTCAAAGTGACTCGGCATTGTCATAATTTTACCGAACATAATTGTGAAATGAGAAAGTAGCATTCTTTGCAATATTTTAAACTTATTTATCGCATTAAATTAATCGACAACGGTGACTACTATTTTATTTATTTTCAAAAATACTTAGAAACAACACCAACAATACTCAAAATTATGCATAAATATATAACATATTGTTTGAATATATATGGTACATATAGAATCAATGAGTCGATACTTAGTTTACCGATCGTGGATGTACAATCGACGACATGAGAGTAGGATTGGTTTGACATATGATTTCATGATGGGCGTAGAAGAATTTCTCAAATACGCCAGTAGTCAACCTTATTTCATGGATGGGGGATGATCAAGTGTGCTTGTGTCAAATATCATAATATACCATTCAAAGAGGTGGATCTTATGAGGGAACATCTCTACAAGAAGGGTTTTGTACTGAACTATAAGGAGTGGACGGCTCAAGGAGAACCTTTATTTTCACAGTATCATTATTCCTCCTTCAATACGGAGGTAGAAGAGTCCATTCTCGAAGATAACTTTGAATATCGACCGTGAAACTTGGCGCCTGAGTTGGTATTTGATGAGGCTGATCCAAGTTTTGATCCGGAGGATCCGAATCCTGATGCGAAGAAATTCTATGATATGTTCAAGAATGCCGATACTTCGTTATACCCGGGTTGTAATTCTTATTCTGTCTTGTCGGTGGTGATGCGGCTGTTGAACCTAAAGTTTGATTTTAACTTACCGCAGGAATACTACGACCAGATAATTTCGTTTGTTAGAGTTGTTGCCAAAAGGATCGAAGGAGTTGCCTGAAAACTTCTACAAGTCAAAGATGATGATACGAAAACTTGGATTAGGCTACAAAAAGATAGATTATTATTTAAACGGTTGCATGTTGTACTACTAGAAGAATAATGATAAATATAGATGCATTTTTTGTCATGCAGACCGGTACAAGCCAATTCGAAACAAAGAAAAGTCAACTGTATGAGCAATGTTGCGTCCCTACAAGTATATGCATTTTTTGCCGATTACAAAGAGACTGCAGAGGATGTATATGCCCGCAAATATAGCACAACACATGACATATCAAGGAGCGAAAGATGGATGAAGGCAAATTATCTCATCCTTCCGATAGAGAGGCATAAAAGCATTTTGATTTGTGTCATCCTAAATTTGCTGCGGAGCCCAGTGTTGGATTTATGTTCTGATGGATTCACTCCTTTCGATCTCAGTACTATTGTTGGCCGGTGATTTTGACTCCTTATAATCTACCACCGTGTATGTGCATGAAGACTCCTTACATGTTCTTGACCCTTATCATACCCGGTCCAAAAAATCTAAAGAAGAATATCGATGTCTACTTGCAGCCGTTGGTGGATGAGTTGAAACAATTATGGCAATTCAGCATTCGGACATATGATATATCGAAGGAGCAGAACATTCAGATAAGAGCGTCTCTCATGTGGACCATCAAAGATTTTCCAGTATATGGGATGTTATCAGGGTAGAGTATGCATGGTACTTTGTCTTATCCGATATGTATAAAAAAGAGTAAGGCATTCCGTCTCCAGAATGGAGAAAAATCATATATTTTTTATTTTGACTTTCAGTAATTTCCTACGTCGCATCCGTGGAGAAGGAATAGAGATGCCTTTAGAGCTGGTAAACAGGAACTACCTCCTCTCCCATTGAGACTGACATGAGACAAAGTTTGGAAAGAGTGTCACTACCACATTTCCAGATTAGGACATTATTATAATTTCCCTGTTTAATTTATTGTGTAATAAATATGTGTGATGAGTTTTATTAAATAATTATAAGGTGTTCTTAATGCATAGGTTTTAGGTTGACCTAAAAACCCATTAGGTTTAACCCTTGTGGCCAAATCCTAATTGACATTTTTAGTTTTAGATTTAAACCCTAGGTGAATGGCTAAACCCTAAATAATTTAAGTTCTTCATGACTAAACATGAAGGGCTAATTAAACCTTGGCATTAGAAACCCTAACCCTACTCCTATATAATGAGGGAAAGCCTCCCTCAAGCTTCTTCATTCATGAAGAAAGCCCTAAACCTAGCCTCCATTAGAAAAACCCTTCCTTCCCCATAAATTTTAGAATTTAAAAATCCTAGAAACCCATTTTCTCCTCCATCAAGAGAAATCTAGGAGTTTGGACCAAGAAGGCTTGAAGAAGAGGACCTACATTGGGAAACCATCTCCCAATAGGTGAGAATCTGAATTTAAACCCATTTAATTCTATTTTTCATTTTTGTTTGGCCATTAGGAGCCCACCATTTGTTTAGATTTTATTTTTAGGATTTCTCCATGAAGACCTAGGTGGATCTAGGGTTTTGGTGTTCCTACGTTTGTTTTTCCCCAATTTTGTGAACCCTAAATCCTAGGGATATGCATTTAGACAGGATTACATCTCCTACCTATGGTAATGATCTCAATTTAGGGTTTGGATTTGGGTATTTTGGAGTTCTCAATGTGAAATCCGTTTTTCTGCACAACATGTGTTTGCTGAAATGTTCCTGGGAGGGGATACCAAGTTTTAACCTAGTTTCATTTGAACCTTGATATATATATATATATATATATATATATATATATATATATATATATATATATATATATATATATATATATATATATATAGTTATTCCTACGTATATGTGCTGTGTGTATGTGTGTTTTGGGGTTTCACTATGCACAGTCGGGATTTGAAGTTCCTGTGTGTGTGTAGGTCTTAGAGTTTCAGTAGGTTGGGGGTTACTTCATGAGTGTGTATTGTGGGTGACACTGTGTTCAGTGTATCCGGCACTGTGGGAAGTTTAGAGTGTAGAGTCGGGTCCCAGGTTTAATGTATCAGCATTTGGGGTTTTGGTTTTGACTGTAGGAGCAATTTGATAGCAGCTAGGGTTAAGGTATCAATAGGTTTTGTGGGTGCTGTGTATCAGTGTGAGATAGCTATGTTAGCTGTGTTAGCTGTGTTTTGTGTATCAGACATTGGGGAGAGTGGTAATCATGTTCGATACAGGGCATTACTGTGGTAGTGAGTTTCAGCATTCCTGATAGCATTGACAGGGTGTCTCAGTGTTAGGGGAAGAGGGAAAACTGTATCAGTGTCTGTTGGGTATCTCAGTGAGTATCACTGATACAGTGGACACTGGTGTCAGTGAATAGGATTGTGTACCAGAGTTGATGCAGTGAATGTTTAGTGTTAAGGGTTGAGGTGTAGGGTGAACTGTGTGGTTCAGTCAAGTTCAGTTGTTAAGTTCTCAGCATATCAGTAGATGGGGGTTTTATTTCATGGGTGAAGACTTGACTCAGTCATTGTGGTGACAGTGCTTGTAGGAGTTGGTGTAGGCACACGAGCTGTGCAGGTAGGGTTCCTGTGCTGGGTTCAGTACACAGATGTGTGCACTGATGCTCAGTGAGTATCAGTGAGTGTCTCAATGATACTGACACTGTGCTGTGTGTATATGTGAATTGGGGTTTTTGATTAGGGGATCCTGCTGAACAGATTAGTGTGAGTGTATCAGTGAGCTTCAGTTCACTTGTGCCTGTGTGTGTATGTTTCAGTCGAGCTCAGTGTGAGTTCTCTAGAGTATCAGTATTTAGAGTGCAGTGAAGTTGGGTTCCTCACATGTAGTAGTGTATTGTCAAGTTTAAATGTTAGTCTCAGTCAGTGTCTCAATGACACTGACACTGTGGGTTAGTATCAGTAGGATCTGCGGGCTAAGTATCAGTGAGGTGACTGTGAGGACACTGTAGGGTGAGCAGTCGAGTTCAGTGTTGAATTCTTCAGTGAGCATTGTGTGAGTGTATCGGTGAGTTGGTATTTAAGTGTAGGAGTGTGCATTGGTTGGAAATTAGGAAGTATCAGTATTTGTATTGAATGTCAGTCTTGAGTATCAGTGAATTTTGCCTGTACACTGAGTTCAGTGTCTTAGTGATGCACAAGTACACATGGGGGAAATTCAGTGTAGTGGTGAGCAGTGAGTGTAGGGTGTTAAGGTTTGTATGTGCATTGTGATATGAGGGAGTTTTGGATTGGGTTGTAGGAGCTAGTTCCTTGGGTTCAACAGTTAGAGTTGGTTAGCTGCCCTTTTTGGCTACTTGTGTATCCTGTTCAGTTGTACCTAGGTGTAGTGATCAAGGTATATGTTGCTGCCTTTAGTTTTTGGCTCAGTTGGTTCCTTCCCAACCTGGCAGTCTTGTGTATTACTTCCCTAAGGGACACAGTGAACAGGTTGCAGCTTAATACTAAACTGTGGCTATACTTTTGAGCTCTGATACTCTTTAGGTATCAGTGTTAATGCTAGTGTATCAGGGTATTGAAGGTGAGTTGAGTTTGAGTATTGGTTTGGGTTTGAGTATAGGTTTTGAGATACCAAGGTAAGAAGTTATTTGTTTTCTAAAGAGTAGATACTTATATACCCTAAGTTAAACTATTAGCTAGGAGTAGTATCATATGTATACATTATATGGGTATGTATAATATGATGCAGTGTGTACACATGTTGGTTAGTATAAAAATCTCTATAAGTATTATATATATAATAGCAGTAGTTAATATAGTTGGCAATGACTAGTATGGTTAAGTATGGCATAGACAGCTCACCAAAGACCTAGAAATGACCCTGTACATAGCATATAATTAGGTATGCATGTAAGCCTTTTCAAAACACTTTTTGATATGGATGTTTGATATTTTAGGTGATTGTGATTTCATCTTGGACATCGATCCTCGCACCTTCCTCGGGACCACAGGCGAGTACATTCTCTGACAGTTTTTATTTTTGTTGATTAATTCTATAATTCCAGTTGTATACTATACTTGACTCTGACACTGTGGATACACGGGTTAGCACTCTCGATACCTGTCACGAGGAGTCATGATTGGAATCCATCGTGCTAGCTGGGGATGGGGAAATATTAGCAGATTATGTGATCATACCCCACCTTACATGCATCATAGCTCACCCCACACATCACGTCGGGTATAGTCTGACCATTTACATGCCTCATAGCCTGATATATATGATTAGCCTGACTATTGCTCGCATCATAGCTAACCAGATGGTTAGCCTGACCTCACATGTATCATAGCCAATCATATATATCAAGCCTGATCTCGTCCCAAGCCGATCACATAATGAACTGATATTTCAAAACACTTAGCCAGATGTTTATTCTTTATTTCAGATTACTTGTTCTAGCATCCACTGATATTTTTATTCATTGCTAGATATTCTATTGCTTACTTCATATTCTCTAGTATTCTATATTTCCAGTATTCATCTCATCTTGTATTTCTTACATTGTTTTATAGTTTTTGTCAATATAAATAAAACTGCTGTTTAGTGTTTGTGCTTCGCTCCAATCCTGATTGGATAACATTTTCAGAGGACTTGGAGAATTTTTGCCCTACCCACTATGGCCCGGGAGCAGAGGAAGATTTCATACCAGAAATCCCAGAGGAGTTACCCATCTTAGAGGAGATTCTACCTACAGGCACTTAGACTGTCCTATTTTATGTATTATTGTACTAAACTGAGATTTGGGTTGTATTATTGTTGTGACTTTTGGGTGGACATCTAGACTCTAGACTTATGATGTATTTATATTTGTGTTGACTTATGATAGAACTCTTTATCCTTATTTCTCATCGTGCCAATTACTTTCATATAGCCTTGTGATTGAGTATATTATAAACTGTGGATTCATGTATTATCATTGTCCTCCTTATGGAGTTGAGACCATTGATAGGATGAGTTATGTTTGAAACCTAGACAGCGTTCTACCGCCGATGCTGCGGCGTAGGCCGGACGTACCCACGGCTCATGCCCAATTTCCGGGTGCGGGTCGTGACAAAGAGGTAGATGGATTGCCGACTATGATGGAAGATCCAATATCTGGGATCATTTTGAAGGGTTTGGACATAGGCATAATTGGACAAAATGGAGTATCTTTTGGGACTTACCTTATTGGAAGGACAATCTTATAAGGCCCAATCTTGATGTCATGTATATCGAAAAGAATATATTCGACAACATCTTCAATACGGTGATGGATATCAAGGGAAAATGAAAGACGATGTCAAAGCAAGAAATAACTTGGAAATTATTTACAGGCGTTCAGATTTCACCTAAAATGAAGTGGCAACGGCAATTGGGTCAAGCCTCTAGCACCGTTTACATTGAGTAGGGAGGATAAATTGATAATATGTGACTAGATTTCAAGTTGAGATTTTCTGACGGTTACGTGTCAAATCTGGCAAGATGTGTTGATCTCAACGAACGAAAGATGACCGGGATGAAGAGTCCTGATTGCCATTTATTTATGGAGAGATTACTACCTATTGCTCTGAGAGAGATGTTGTCTTATCAAGTTTGGACTCCATTGGCCGAATTATCTATATTCTTTAGAGATTTGTGTTCAAGCAAGTTGACGTTGCAATATATAATAGAACTTTAGGAGAAGATTGCATTGGCATTGTGTAAGTTAGAAAGGGTGCTTCCTCCCGATTTTTTTGATAGTATGAAGCATTTGTCGATTCATCTTGTATACGAAGCACGCGTCGGTGCTCCTGTCCATTATCGATGAATGTATCCATTAGAGAGGTATAAATTCTTTATACTAATAATTTCTTTATTAAAATAATTCTAAGATTCAATATATTATATGTAGGTATCTACATCACCTGAAGAAGAATATTGGCAATAAGGCTCATGTAGAAGCTTCGATATGCGAAGCATATATCATTGAGGAGGTTTCAAATTTTTGCTTCATCTACTTTGATACTCATGTCAGAACAAATCATAATAGAGCCCCAAAAAATGATGACGGTGGGGTTAATGCCCCGAATAGTGTAATCTACACTATCTTCAATATGGGAGGGAAGCCTACAAGTGCTACTAAAGTTCGTTGGTTGGAAGACGATGAGTTTGAAGCCACTCATCGATATATATTGTTAAATAGTCGTATAAAAAAGATGCAAGATATTGAGAAGTAAGGGACGCATCTTTTCTAAATATTTTAATTTTGTATATACTTGGAAAAGAATTGCTCTAACTGTTCTCCTTATTATCACAGTACTTTTAGAGCTGAGATAAAATTAGAGAGACCTAATATTAATGAAGATGATCTTGCTAGAGAGATTGATAGAAAATTTCTATCATGGTTCCATAATTATGTACGGATCCTAAATATTAAGCATTCTAAATTTGGCATTCAGACCAATCTTTGTCAAATATCTATATTATACGTGATGTTTCAAGTTTTTTATTCTGGTACAGACTTACAAAACGAATGACTTCGAGCATTAGCTATCGGACCAAGCAAGAGGGCAAAGTGTTGGGATGGATACACCATCAATGGCTTCAAATTTAGAACTACTAATAAGTCTATTAATCAATTATTTATGGATGAGGAGGCTAATTATACAAAAAATTATGGAGTATGTGTGAGGGGTTCAGTCTTCGATGCCGATCGAGAATTTGACTATTATGGTGTACTAAGAGATATCGTGGAGCTGGACTACTCTTATGAGACAAAAATTATGATATTAAAATATGATTGGTTCGACACAACACCCAAGCAAGGATAGAAAATTGACAAACAATTTGGATTTTTTGATATAAAATATGGAAAAAGATATGTAGGTTTTGAACCATTTGTGTCGGTTAGTCAAACGGTTCAAGTGTATTATGTGACGACCCATTCCGTTCAAGCGGACAGCCGATTCAAACGGCGCAAGTACAATGACCCGACCCGCTTTGCTCAGCGAGAAGACTCATTTGAGGCAAAAGATTTCCAGACTTGGTCCTTCAGAAGTTCAGACTTAGACTTTCAAAGGCTAGCTCGGAGTATCACTCGACCGTGGAGAATCATTGCTAAGGGGGATGGCTACGATAAACTTGTCTTTGCTTAGCCAGGACATTTAAGAATATAACGCACCTAGCTAAGAAAATAATCTTAACTTGTATTGCTTGTGTTAGAACATAAAATTAAAACTTTGCTTATAAATGGACCCTCGCATGCTACCCTTGCCTCGTGAAAGTAGATCCCGTTATTCCTCGAGTAGATCGTTGTATACTCTCTAAAGTACACTGCTTCACTTGCTTACACTGCACGCCCATAGGTTATGTCGCTCGATATGTCCCTTTACGGTTTTACTCCTCGCTTTACCCTTAGACCCGTGCCAAACATAAATGCTTATGTTTACACAAATGCAATGCTTGCCTGCTTATATGTTAACTTGTACTCGTTGTCTCATTTTAATGCTTGTCACATAATTTATGCCACAATCAAGTAATACTATCCGTATAGTGCATGCATCTAGTTAGTTAGAAGACTATCAAATAGTCCTTCTGTGCAATATGAACCTGCAAGTATTCGGGACCGTTAAGTTGCCAAGGCAGTTCCCAAACCAGGGAATTTGTATTAAGTCAAGTTAAACACTGAACGAGAATTATGTCAAGCAAATCAAGAATAACAGATCGTGGAGTAATGATCGTTCAGAACAAAAATCAAGAATTATCATGTCATATTATGAATTTGGAAGACCCAAGACTTGCATGTCGCGGACAACTTATTAACAAGAGAGATTTTTGGATCTTGTTTCACAGACGGTCTCTGGGGCACCGGGGCCGATTCGATCCAGATGGAACTCATGCAGTCTTAATCGTGTGTAGCAGGATGTCGTATGCGCTTCACGATGCACCATTCTCGCTATAAGACTGATAGTCTCGTGTACTGGACGGGATGGCTCATAGTGCACACTGTACTTTAATTTTATTCCAACCTCGTCAAAGACTATAACCCGTCCTTTATGGCTATGCTAGCGACTCTTGTTTATATAGATAAGTCATCCTCGCTTAGCAGTAATCCGCGTACGAGTCTTTGTATCGCATCTAGTCAATTGGAAACACCTGAATGATCATGGGTAAGATACTTGTACATAATTGAATACTTGAACATCCAATGCAACATACTTGAGTAATCCTTATAACTCTTGTACTTGAAATATGACCTCACTCACTACACTTGTGTTTGCATATGCTATTGCCCCTGAATTTTATTATATATGCTCGTGCTTAATTTAACTTGGTTTGTCTTGGACAGGAAAGGAAGAATGGTAAGTCTCACCGTGTTCCTTTTATATTATACGGTGCACTGCCACACGAATTAGGCTTTTCACTATGCCATAAAACTGATCCTAAGGCAAGACTAGAAAGATAACTTAATAAATGGTGCACGGGATCTTTATAACGTATTTGGATTTGTTGAGCAGGTGAAAAGTCTCCCCACCAGTGTATTCATGTACTAATAACCCACTAGATTGCTTGTAGGGTGCGGAAGAACCTCGTTCGATATGAAAATCCTTTTCGTGCGTGTTAAGGCCTGGAGTTCATTCTATAGCCTTCGAGCGTTGCGTCCGGAGCTGAAGCACATATACAAGATATAATGTTGAAACATCGCCTATATATCATTCCACAAATATAGCCACTTGGCACACTTTTACTATTTTGAGAGAGAGAGACTTGAGCGACTTATAATCTTGGCCAAGCGCCGCTTGTAACACTTGTTCAATATCAATAAAGAGCTTGTTTTATTTCTATACTTGTGTTATTCAATGATTTCACTATTGACGACTCTGTGAACTTGTTACCAATAGCCTGTACGTTTCTTATTTCACTACACTCGGACTATCTATGCGACTATGTGGCTTAGACATCTTACCGCATGTTCGGATCATGGACTTATATGGGCACGGCTTACGCTCATGCGATATCATGCCTAGATGGGAAATATCATCTCGTAGGAGCACTAGCACGATAATTCGTGCCCAACGGGGATGAAAGATTACCTACGGGAGATCGGGGCATGACATATTGGTATCAGATCTTGGCTCTACGCCTTTGAACTTCTTATCAATTTTCTCAGTTTTGAAAGCTCGTTCATGGGTTATGTGCATACACTCTCTCTCGTTGACCCGATAGAATGTTCCAAATAATGAGTCTAAATACTTTTAAAAAAGTTGCATGTGAATGATATGATTGCTTGTACAAAATTGTGATGCGATAGCCTTTGTGCTGACCTGTGTTAGGCTTTGTGGGAATAGAATCGTTCTAAAAATTGCAAGTTATGTGCGAACCCGAATACCTATACATGATTAGCCAACTGCGAGATAGAATATTGTTCGAACGGTTAGCTATACACACAGCCTTTCGGCTAAGTTGTGTCGAGTATCATGCGCCAAGACCCTTTGGTGTGAGCTAGTTTGCAAGCGAGATTGGGATATCGTTCAGATAAGGATAAATCAGACTTAGAATGGCAACCGAGAGAAATATTATAAGATTTATCGCTTAGGCGAAAATAGAGAATAGTGCTTGGATTTTAGAAATAGCTCGGACAGTATTTCGTGTCGGAAGATACAAATCGAATATGGTTTACTTGGATGACTATCAACAGGATATATACAAGAGACTAAAATTTATTAGGCGATGCTTATGTATCGTGCAAGAAATTCTAAGGAACAACTTAGTAAATATGCTAGCGATTGATAAGAATACGATTGAGGATTTAATTGGATGACTCGATTCCTGAGTGGTATATGAATTATTTTAGAAATATTCAAATGGATTCATATGTCTCGTACGATAGTTGGATCGAATGAATGGAAAATGTCTTGAACAAATAATGAGGCTTATATTAAATAGGGATTGAAGAAAATAAAAATTTATATCTTGGTTAAGAAAACTTGTTGAAAACTTGGAGGATCGTGTGAGCGATTTCGGATTAAATCAAACGGATTAAAACTTGAATATAATATCGCTCGAATAGAAGTTAGCCCAAGAATGAATATAGTGGTTCGATGAAAGAGATAAGCGATAACGAATTTGACCTAGAATTTGGAAGAATAATCTTGAATCTAGTTCGAAAAGACAACCTTCAAAATTAGTTCCAACGAGAAAAATTATCCTGCGGGAGCGTCGGCGTGGTGATTTCACGTATGGCGGGGATGATCGAAGTCAAGGAAACATGTTCGGTGATTATTCCAAACGAACTCGATGAATAGAATGTATCAAAAGTATATAGACTTTTCCTTGAATATTTGAACTTAGTTGTTTGAGGAATGCCAGAAGTAGACTATAGATTTATCAAACGATAATATTGAAGTTGGATGATTTCGCTAGACGAATTATAATCACTGTATGAACGGACATGACTTGAAGGATTTTATGTATAACTTGAATAGAGAAAAAGTAAAATGATAAGGTGTCTCGATAGTTTCGAAGATAACCATAATATTTGACGTTCATGTCTTGTGCGAACGTAACTCTATGCTCGTACATGCGTCACACCCGGATTAGGACGATTATCCAGCGGGAACGTTGGCTTGGTGATCTCACTGTCACACCCCGATCTTCCGTAGGCTAATCGGCTGTCCCCGATGGGCGAGAATGACCGCGCTAGTGCTCCCACAGGACGATCGCTTTTATCCATCCGGACGTGATGTCGCACGAGCGTGAGCCGCGCCCGTGCAAGGCCATGGTTCATTGGCTGGCGGTAAGAGATCTAAGCCACAGAGTCACACAGATTATCCGAATACAGCAGAATATATAACGCATAAGCGAATGGTAACAAGTTCTCTGAGTCGACAATAGCGAAAGCAAAGATTGTATAACCCAAGTATATAAGTAAGCCAACTCTTTTTATTCATATTAAAACAAGTGTTACAGGCGGCGTATAGCCGAGATTACAATTCACTCAAGCACTCTCTCTTTGAAACATAAAAGCGTACCAAGTGGCTACATTTGTGGAATGACATATAGGCGATGTTCCAACATTATGTCTTGTATATGTGCTTCTATTCCAGACACAGCGCTCCAAGGCTCCAGAGTTGAACTCTATGCCTTAGCACGCACGAAGGAGGCATCCGCACCGAACGAGGTTCTCCCGTACCCTGCAAGCAATCTGGTGGGTTATCAGTACATGAATGCACTGGTGGGGAGGCTACTTGCCCGCTCGACAAATCCAAACATATAATATAGGTTCCGTGCACCAGCTATTTAGTTGTCTTTCTAGTATTACCAGTTTTATGGCATATATGAAAAGCCTAATTCGTATGGCAGTGCACCGTACGATATAAGAGGGAACTCGGCGAGACTTACCAACTTACCATTTGTCCTTCCCTGTCCAAGGTAAACCAATGTTAATTCCAAGCATGAGCATATATACATATTCAGGGGCAAATAGCATATGCAAACACGAGTGCGATGGACGAGATTATAATTTGGATGCATGAGTTATAAAGGTCTCACAGGCATGTTGCATAAGATGTTCAAGTGCTCTTTATACACAAGTATTTTTATACCATGATCGTTCAGACATTTTAGATTATTCTCGATGTGATGCAATGACTCGTATGCGGATAGTCGCTAAGCGAGGATGACGTATCTATATGAACATGAGGTCACTGGCATGGTGCCATAATGGACGATCTAGTCTGGGAGGGAATGACATGCGACGCGAGGATCAGGGCATCGCAGGCCATTCCGTCCGATCCAGGAGACTATTAGGAGTTCAGGCCGGATCAGATCGGTGCCAGTGCCCCAGCAACCGTCCGCGAAACTAAAACCTTGTTTCCAAGTTATCCTGTGACCATGCAAGTCTCTAATCTTCAGGTCTCTGGTCAGGTGCAGGAACAAGTTCGAGGCAGGATATATATATATATATATGGAACAAGTTATATGGAACAAGTTTGAGTCAGGATATATATATATATATATATATATATATATATATATATATATATATATATATATATATATATATATATATATATATATATATATATATGGAACTTGTTGAGGCTGGATTACTCTCAATGTTGAGTATCGACTCCACCATTTTATTCAGTACAGGACAGTATTGCTCCACTAGCTGGGATTCTTGGATCATAGAATTGGTACAAATTTCCTGGTTCGGGAATTGCCTTAGCGACCTAACGGTCCCGGATACATTCAGGTTTATTCATGCACGAAACAACTATCAGGTAGTCTTCTGAGGAGAAACTAAATGAATGCATGACATGCATAATATTTTACGGTCTTGGCATAGTTATGCAACGAGCATTGAAACTAGGCAATGTATATAAGCAGGCAAGTATGCACTTGTATAACATAAGCATTCACGTTGGCTCAGGCCCGAAGGTAAGCCGAGGAGTAAAATCGTAAGAAAACTTATCGAGCGACATTATCTAGGGTCGTGCAGTGTAGTAGTATAGGAGTGCACAACGAAGAGTGTAATAATCATATCGTTTTACTCGAGGCATAGCAGAGTCTAGTTGTACAAGGCAAAGGTAGCATGCAAGGTTCTGATATATAAGCAATGTTTTATTTTCCATGTTCTAGCACAGGCAATACAATTTAGGATTATTCCCTTAGCTAGGTGCGTTGTATTCTTATTAGCAAGCAGGGGATGATTCACCTAGCGACTAGCATGTATCATTCCGTATTTTATGTGTGCTGGCTAAGCAAAGACAAGTTCACCGTAGCTATCCACCTTAGCGATGATCCATCTCGGTCGAGTGATACTCCGAGCAAGCCTCTGAAAGCCGAAGCCGGTTCTTGAAGGGACAAGTCTGGAAATCTCTTGCCTCAAATGAGTCTTCTCACTGAAGCAAGACGGGTCGGGATGTTGCACTTTTGCCATTTTGAATCGGCAGTCCGCTTGAGCGGAACGGGATATTACATCATCCACCACTCAGAAAAAGTCTCGTCCTCGAGACTTCCTGAGGGCAAGCCATACTATCGAATTTTCGAATCTAGCCCGAGCTTAGCTATCGGTACCACTAGATCCATTGGAATACAATCTCCTACTCGATGCTTACGCCGTGTTGCGTGTATACTGAGTCAGTCTTTATTGCTCCTTAGCGCGGGACATGTTTCTTAACACAAGGTATATTTTAATCGATCTTGGATAGCAATCTAAGGCTGAGGCAAACTTATACAAGTCGTTATGCTTGTACAGGAGGATATTCACTTGCACTAGTATTCGAGATCAGCATATCGCGAGTCTGGATCGTGCACATATCCGAAGCGTCCTTCAAACACATGCATGTCAGCCAACTTGGTGATAGCGAAGTCTGTGCACTCGAATTTCATATCTCATCGAGTCTTGGATTGTGCACGCGTTCAAGGCGTCCCTTAAACTTATGCATTCAACCAAACTTAGAGATAGTAAAATCGGACAAGCTACTTGCGAAAAATCTTAAGGGTTCCCGTTTATAAATCACAAGGATACTTTCGATAGGGTCAATCAAATCCCAAGTAAAATTATATTCCAACTCAATTCAAGTATTTATACTCCCGTTAAGCATGATCTATTTAATTTGACCGACTAGCGTCTAACTGTTCGGGTCAAGTGTAGCATACGCTAACATTCCTAGTCTAACCCTAAGTCTTGCTGCCCCAGTTCTATAGATTTGTTCAAGCAATATGCTAAAGTCGGTTGCACAGGTCTATTCACTCAGTACAGGGTCGCCTGCCTAATTGCTAGGTCAGCTCACAAGGTCATAGGTACAAGTTCAAGCATACGATATATCGTGCAAATTTGTCGCACGATGCTCGCCCCAATTCCTTATGTCAAACCATTATTCGTTTGCACGGGGTATTCTACCCAAGCTCGTTTCACTCAGATTTCTAAACATCAAGCACAGATCCACCTACTATCAATAACATGTTCGTTGCACGGGGGACGAGTCCGTTCAGGTAATTTATAATAAATCCAAGTTGCAGGACAAGCGTAGTGGTTTGCATAGTCTATCTCTCCAAACATGTTTTAATAGAATCCATATCCATTTTAGTCTAGACCACCAAGCCAAGATTCAATTCTAAACCTTAGATTATAACTTCAAGTCGTTTGACAATATCCACGCGTCCGTCCACGAAACCATCAAGCGTGATTCACTCCAGGTTCTAGGCTAACTTAACCTAAAACACTTTTGATTCACTGCATTCAAAGTTTTTGTATCCATCGAATCGAGTCCGTTTATGCAGTGATTGTAGTTCGTCTAGTAAAATCATCTAACTTTTATTTTATCATTCGGTAAATCCATAGTCTAGTTTTGGCATTCCTCAATAATCAAGTTCAAATATTCAAGCCCAAGTCCATCCATTTCTAATACGTTCAATATATCAAGTTCGTTCTTCCAAATTCCAAGTAAGATTCGCTATCGCTTATATCATTCCTAGAAACACAATATTTTCTTTGCTTGTATCGATCCATGCTATCTTCCAATTATCGATACCAAGTCAAATTTTATATTCCGAAGCCAAATATCCATTCTCTAGTTAACTTATTCGAGCGATAATTTATTCAAGTTTAATCTATTTTGTTTCAATCCGAATCGCTCGCACAATTCTCAATTTCCAACAAGTTTTCCTTAGTCAGGATATCGATTTCCATTTCCATGAATTCCTATTCGATATAATCCTTATAGTTGGTCCAAGCACATTCCCAAATCGTTCATTTCAACTATCGTACGAGACTCTGAATCCGTTTGGACTTTTCTAAATGATCCATCCACCACTCAGAATTGAGTCATTTCATCAAATCCTCAATCAGTGCTCGCATTATCGTTAGCTTATTTACCAACTCGTTCCTCAAATTCTTGCACGATACTTAGGTTTTGCCTGTTAAAATCTAGTCTCGCATATATCCTGTTGATAGTCATCCAAGTAAACGGTATTTTATTTGTGTCTACCGACACAAAATATCGTTCGAGCTATTTCCAAAATCAAGCATGATTCTTAATATTCGCCTAAGCGATAAATCTGGTACAGTTTCTATCGGTTGAAGTTCTAGGTCTGACTTGTCTTATTTCCGAACGATATCCAAATCTCGTTTATAACTGGCGTGCACCAAAGGGTCTTGGTGAGCGATACTGAACACAACTTAGCCGAAAGGCTGTGTGCATAGCGAACCACTCGGGACAATATTGGATTTCGTACTAACCAGTTGGATAACCAGGTATAGGCATATGGTATGTGCATATCATGTAAATCTTAGCACGAGTCTATTCCCTGAAGGGTCTAGCACAGGTCGGCATAAGGCCTACCAAATCACAATGTCGTACAAGCAATCATACCATCTCACATGCAAAATTTTAAAAGTATTAGACTTATTATTTGGAACATCCCATTGAGGTATTGAGAGAGTGTGTGCACATAACCCACGAATGAGCTTTCAAAACAAAGATATTCGAAACAAAGTCCAAAGGCATATAAGCCAAGCTATGATACCAATCTGTCATGCCCCGATCTTCCGCAGGCTAATCGGCCGTCCCTACTGGGTGAGAATGACCGCGCCAGCGCTCCCGCAGGACGATCGCTTTTACCCATCTGGACGTGATGTCGTACGAGCGTGATCCGCGCCCGTACAAGGCCATGGTTCATTGGCTGGCGGTAAGAGATCTAAGCTACAAAATCGCACAGATTGTCCGAATGCAGCGAAATATATAATGCATAAGCAAATGGTAATAAGTTCTCTGAGTCGACAGTAGCAGAAGCAAAGATTGAATAACACAAGTATAGAAGTAAGGCAACTCTTTTTATTCATATTAACACAAGTATTACAGGCGGCGTATAGCCGAGATTACAAGTCGCTCAAGCACTCTCTCTGTGAAACATAAAAGCATGCCAAGTGGCTACATTTGTGGAATAACGTATAGGTGATGTTCCAATATTATGTCTTATATATGTGCTTTTGTTTCGGACGCAGTGCTCCAAGGCTCCCGAGTTGAACTCTAAGCCTTAGCACGCACGAAGGAGGCATCCGCACCGAACGAGGTTCTCCCGTACCCTACAAGCAATCTGATGGGTTATCAGTACATGAATGCACTGGTGGGGAGGCTACTCGTCCACTCTACAAATCCAAACACATAATATAGGTTTCCTGCACCAGCTATTTAGTTGTCTTTCTAGTATTGCCTTAGGATCAGTTTTATGGCATATATGAAAAGCCTAATTCGTGTGGCAGTGCGCCATACGATATAAGAGGAAATACGACGAGACTTACCAACTTACCATTTGTCCTTCCCTGTCCAAGACAAACCAATGTTAATTCCAAGCACGAGCATATATACATATTCAGGGGCAAATAGCATATGCAAACACGAGTGCGGTGTACGAGATTTCAATTTGGATGCACGAGTTATAAGGGTCTCACAGACGTGTTGCATAAGATGTTTAAGTGCTCTTTATGCACAAGTGTTGTTATACCATGATCGTTCAGACATTTTACATTATTCTCGATGCGATACAATGACTCGCATGCGGATAGCCGCTAAGCGAGGATGACTTATCTATATGAATATAAGGTCACTGGCATGGTGCCATAATGGACGGTCTAGTCTGGGAGGGAATAACATGCGACGAGAGGATCAGGGCATCGCAGGCCATTCCATCTGATGCAGGAGACTATCAGGAGTTTCGGCCGGATCGGATCAGTGCCAGTGCCCCAGCAACCGTCCGCGAAACTAAAACCTTGTTTCCAAGTTGTCATGTGACCATGCAAGTCTCTAATCTTCAGGTCTCTGGTCAGGTGCAGGAACAAGTTCGAGGCAGGATATATATATATATATATATATATATATATATATATATATATATATATATATATATATATATATATATATATATATATATATATATATATATATATATATATAGAACTTGTTGAGGCAGGATTACTCTCAATGTTGAGTATCGACTCCAACGAGCCATTTTATTCAGTACATGACAGTATTGCTCCATGAGCTGGGATTCTTGGATCATAGAATTGGTGCAAATTCCCTGGTTCGGGAATTTCCTTAGTGACCTAATGGTCCCGGATATATTTAGGTTTATTCATGCACGGAACAACTATCAGGTAGTCTTCCAAGGAGAACCTAAATGAATGCATGACATGCACAGTATTTTACGGTCTTGGCATAGTTATGCAAACGAGCATTGAAACTAGGCAATGTATATAAGCAGGCAAGCATGCACTTGTATAACATAAGCATTCACGTTGGCTCGGGCCCGAAGGTAAGCCGATGAGTAAAACCGTAAGGAAACTTACCGATCGACATTATCTAGGGTCGTGTAGTAGTATAATAGTGAACAATGAAGTGTGTAATAATTATATCGTTCTACTTGAGGCATAGTAGAGTCTAGTTGCATAAGGCAAAGGTAGCATGCAAGGGTCTGATATATAAGCAATGTTTCATTTTTCATGTTCTAGCACAAGCAATACAAGTTGGGATTATTCCCTTAGCTAGGTACGTTGTATTCTTATTAGCATGTAGGGGGTGATTCACCTAGTGACTAGCATGGATCATTCTGTATTTTATGTGTGCTAGCTAAGCAAAGACAAGTTCACCGTAGCCACCCACCTTAGCGATGATCCGCCTCGGTCGATTGATACTCCGATCGAGCCTCTGAAAGCCAAAGTCGGTTCCTAAAGGGACAAGTCTGGAAATCCCTTGCCTCAAATGAGTCTTCTCGCTGAAGCAAGACGGGTCGGGACATTGCACTTTTGCCGTTTTGAATCGGCAGTCCGCTTGAGCGGAACGGGGTATTACATCATCCACCACTCAGAAAAAGTCTCATCCTCGAGACTTCCTGAGGCCAAGCCGTACTATCAAATTTTTGAATCTATCCCGAGCGTAGCTATCGGTACCACTAGATCCATTGGAACACAATCCCCTACTCGATGCTTATGCCGTGTTGCGTGTATACTAAGTCAGTCTTCATTGCACCTTAGCGCGGGACATGTTTCTTAACACGAGGTATATTTTAATCGATCTTGGATAGCGATCTAAGGCTGAGACAAACTTATACAAGTCGTTATGCTTATTCAGGAGGATATTCACTTATACTAGCATTCGAGATCAGTATATCGCGAGTCTGGATCGTGCACATATCCGAAGCGTCCTTCAAACACATGCATATCAACCAACTTGGCGATAGCGAAGTCTGTGCACTCAAATTTCATATCTCATTGAGTCTTGGATCGTGCACGCGTTCAAGACGTCCCTCAAACTTAAGCATTCAACCAAACTTAGAGATAGTAAAATCGGACAAGCTACTTGCGATTAGAGTTGGACTTGAAACGGTAAGTGTGCGCTATGTTTGACCCGAACGGATAAATGCTAGTCGGTTAAATTAGATAGATCGTGCTTAACGATAGTGCAAAACTTGATTTGAGTTAGAATAAAAAATGACTTAGATTTTATTGACCCTGTCGGAAGTATCCTTGTGATTCAAAAAAATAAGAACCTTTGAGATTTTTGCGAGTAGCTTGTCCGATTTTACTATCTCTAAGTTTGGTGGAATAGATATATTTGAGGGATGCCTTGAACGTGTGCACGATCCAAGACTCAATGATATATGTAACTCGAGTGCAAATACTTCGCTATCGCTAAGTTGGTTGACATGCATAAGTTTGAAAGACGCTTTGAATATGTGCATGATCGAGACTCGCGATATGCTGATCTCGAATGCTATTACAAATAAATATATTAGATTCGCATGAACAAGTATAACGACTTGTATAAGTTGCCTCATCCTTATATCATTATTCACGATGGATTATAATGTACCCCGCGTTAAGCGATATATGTTTCGCGCTAAGGCGCAATTGAGACCGAGTCAGAACTTAGATTGAATGATAGAGTCATTCGATGAGACCGACCCAGCATACACGCAACACGATAAAAGAAATGAGTAGAAAATTGTGTTCGAACAGATCTAATGGTACCGATTGATATACTTGAGATAGATTTGATAATGCGATAGAACGGCTTGCGCTCAGAAAGTCTCGAGGACGAGACTTTTTCTGAGTGGTGTATAATGTGATAACCCGTTCCGTTCAAGCGGACAACCAATTCAAATGGCGCAAGTGCAATGGCCCGACCCGCTTTGCTCAGTGAGAAGACTCGTCTGAGCCAAAGGATTTTTATACTTGACCCTTCAAGAGTTCAGACTTAGACTTTCAAAGGATCGCTCGGAGTATCACTCGACCGTGGTGAATCATCGCTAAGGTGGGTGGCTACGATAAACTTGTCTTTGCTTAGCCAGTACACTTAAAAATATGGATGATACATGCTAGTCTCTAGGTGAATCACCCCCTGCATGCTAATAAAGAATAAAACGCACCTAGCTAAGAAAATAATCCCAACTTGTATTGCTTGTGTTAGAACATGGAAGTTAAACTTTGCTTATAAATGGACCCTCACATGCTACCATTTCCTTGTGCAAGTAGACCCCACTATGCCTCGAGTAGATCATTGTATACTCTCCAAAGTGCACTGCTTCACTTGCTTACACTGCACGCCCATAGGTTATCTCGCTTGATATGTCCCTTTATGGTTTTACTCCTCTCTTTACCCTTAGACCCATGCCAAATGTAAATGCTTATGTTTACAAAAATGTAATACTTGCCTTCTTATATGTTAACTTGTACTCGTTGTCTCGTTTCAATGCTTGTCACATAATTTATGCCGCAATCATGTAACACTATCCGTATCGTGCATCATCTAGTTAGCCAAAATACTACCAAATAGTCCTTCTGTGCAATATGAACCTGCAAGTATTCGGGACCGTTAGGTCGCCAAGGAAGTTCCCGAACTAGTGAATTTGCATCAAGTTAAACACTGAACGAGTGTCACTACCATATTTTCTAGGAAAGGATATTTTGGTCATTCTATAATTAATTAAATATTGTGCATGCTGAATATTTCTTTATTGTATTATTTATTTATTCTTAGCATATTAGATTTTATTTTAGAATTTTGTTAGTTGACCTAACTAGTTTAGATTAGATCCATGGACCAATATTTTATTCTATTTAGAATTAAGCCCAATAATAAGCCGAATCATTAGGAGGAGGATTAATTAAGATAAACCAATTAGACTAGAATCTTCATTCCTTAATTAATTTTTTCATGAGAGGCCCCAAGGGGTATTTTATACTTTATATAGTAGCTTGAGAGAGGGGGCAATAGAGGCCTATATAAGGAGGTGAAAATTTTCTCTCTCTTCATTTTTTATTTCCAATCTAGATCTAGAATTTTTCTCAACCAAAATTTTCATTCCCACACCAAATCTCTACCAAAATTCTCTTCCAATTACTTCCCAAACCATTATTGGAGGCCATTAAAGTAAGAATCTATAAGGAAAAAGCAAGGATCTATAAGGAGGAGCAAGGATCTACAAGTTGGAGGCTATTATTACCCAATTTGGAGATTTTATTAGGAATCAATCTCCCAATAGGTACAATTTAGTTTTTTCCTTTAATTATAATCTAAATCTATGATTTAATCATTAGGAACCACCCCATATGCTAAGGCTACCCATAGGAATTGGAATTAGGTTCATAGGAGGCCTGTGGAGAAAGTTATGTGGTATTTTGTGTCAAATTTTGGGGAATTTTGAGATTCACACATTTTGTGTTTGTCAATTGGTCAATTAGACCAAATTGACATATGTTTGATTGTGTGTGGCTAGTGTCATGTCCATAATTGGATACGTGTAGGCCATATCCCAATAATTTGGAGATACGGATTAATTTTGGGGGGTTTTCCTCCGACACGGGAGTTTGAACATGTCATATTTTGACATAGACCCGTATATGTATATTTAACTCTTCGTATTGTTCATAGATACTATTTTAGACTTACTCGTGTCCTTCGGGATACATTTGATTGTGTGGGGGACTCGTATCGCAAGCGTATCATAGATCTAGTGTGATACGGGTACGATGCACTCCACTTTGTTTCCTTGCATTTCATACAATTGTTTATATCTATTAGTGATATGTAATTGTATGGTTATGTATATATAGATGTGTAGTGACATATGTATTCATATGTGTATACTTGTATAGTGTTTTATATATATATATATATATATATATATATATATATATATATAGAGAGAGAGAGAGAGAGAGAGAGAGAGAGAGAGAGAGAGAGAGAGAGGGGTATATATGTATGTGTGTATGTTATATATATATACATATGCATGGGTATATATATAGATATAGATATGTATCTATAAGTATTATGTGTATATGTATGTGTATACCAATAGATATATGTTATATATATATATATATATATATATATATATATATATATATATATATATATATATATATATATATATATATATATATATATATATAACACTAGATATATAACAACATCTATCTATATAGATATGTATGTATGTATATATATATATATATATATATATATATATATATATATATATATATATATATATATATATATACATACACAACTACATATATACAAATCTCTATGTATATATATAATTACATATCTATTGGTATACACATACATATACACATAATACTTATAGATACATATCTATATCTATATATATACCCATGCATATGTATATATATATAACATACACACATACATATATACCCCTCTCTAAGTGTATATATATATATATGTGTGTGTGTGTGTGTGTGTGTGTGTGTGTGTGTGTGTGTGCATAGAGGATGTTGTGTGTATATGTGTAGTTATGTATCTATATATATATATATATATATATATATATATATATATATATATATATATATATATATATATATATATATATATATATATGTATATATTTGTGTGTGTGTGAGAGTGTTGTGTTATATATATATATATATATATTGATATGAATATATGTATAGATATATATTGATATCTACTTATAGTTATGTGTTTAGGTGCAAAGGTGCTTGTGTGTGTAGTCGTTGTGGGTGTGTGTGTGCTAGGAGACAGTTTGGTGTGTTGCAGCAAGGAGGCAGCAACAGCAAAAGCATCAGCATCAACGACTGCATAGGCAGCGTACAGCAACAGCGAACGCAGCAGCAGCAGCGACTACACAGGCAACGTGCAGTGGCAGCGTTCAGTAACAGCAGCAATTGCGAGCCGCAACAGCAGCCATGTGCATGAGCAACGCAGCAACTGCAGTTTGTAGCAGCAGTGCACAGTTTTAGCAGCAATAATATGCAGTATCAGCAGTAGTGAATCGAGGCAGGGCAATAGCATCAAGAGGAGTATCAATGGACAGCAAGGTAAGTAGGTAAGTTCCTAGCTAGTTTCGTTAGTTATTGATAGTTGAGTAGTTTAGCTAGTTAAGTTCCTTGATGTTTAGTCTAGTTAATAGTTTAACTAGTTAGTTGATAGTTTAATTAATAGTTTAGTTGATAATTTAATTAGTTAGATTAATAGCTTAGTTAGTAGTTTGTTAAGTTAGTTATTTGTTATATAGTATATAGATATATGTATACATATTGCTATCTAGATAGTTATATGTGTCTTGTTATTTAATGTTAGATATGTATATACTTGATAGACTAGTAGCTATATATATATATATATATATATATATATATATATATATATATATATTGGTAAACTAGTGGTAAGTTAGTATAGTAGTATTGTATATAAGTATTGGTATGTTAGTTATAGTTTAGTGTATTGGTGGTTAATTATCTATTAGTTTTTGAATTACCTTGTGATACCAAGGTAAATGTCAAGGTAGTGAAGGATACTCAAGGTATTGTGTTGATACTCAAGGTATTGGATTTGAGTATCAAGATGGGTGTGTAGTAGTGCGATACCGCATTGGTTCAAAGTCAAGGTATCCACTTAGCATTAGTTTAGTTAGGCATATTTAATATTGTTAATTTTATATACATACTATGATATTTATTGATTGCGTATCTTAGGATACGGTATCCTATTGATTTTCTAGTATCTTAGCTTAGCTAGTGTGGCTTAGTTGCATAGTGTATAGACCTAATATCTTAGAGATAGACTCATACAACCTAGAAATAGCTAGTTTGACCAAGTTTAATTAGTTTGACCTAGAGTTGACCAAGTTTGACTATTTTGACTTAGAAATGGTTTTTTGACCTAGAAGTTTACTAGTTTAACTCATTTTTATTCTAAACCTTGTATTAATGCAATATTCCATATATAGGTTTGTGTGACACCATTTCGGACACCAATTTGCATTTTCTTCTCTGGACCACAAGCGAGTATATTCTCTAATAGTTTTCATTATTTGATTACTACTATAATTCAAGTATTTAGAAATGTTACTTATAATTCTTGACACGATGGTACACGGATTAGTATTGTTATTGGATCGTCAGTCATGAGATGTTATCTTGATTATTGAGATGGTATCGAATACTGTTCCTTGTTGATATTGGATAACATTAAAAATTATAGGTTAAATATTGGATACATTAGCTAGTAACGTGTCCTGATTCGATCCATCATATCAGTGGGGAAGGAAAAAATACCAATTAAATATGTGATCAAGAACTATCGGCTAGTAGTGTAATCATTGGCTACTAACTAATCATGCAATTCACGTATGGTTGAGTTAGCCCCTTAATCTAATCCTTGAATCTCCCAGGCCGATCACATATTTAGTTAGTTTCTCAAAACACATAGTATATTGTAGACTTCATATTCAGTTCATAGATTACCTTGTTCTATTTTCTGGCATTATAGTTTATTCCTTCATTCTTGTATGCATTGATTATATTTCTATTGCTAGTATTGCTTATTCCTTCATTGTTCTTGATCATCAGTTATGTTCTCATTATAGATAGTATCATTTATTTTATTGTTTTATAGTTTTTGTCAATTAATTAGAATGGCTATTGGATTGTACTTCACTCCATTCCTGACTGGATAATATTTTTAGAGGATCCGGAAGATTGGTGTCCGACCTATTACGGACCTCAGCCTATAGATGGTGCAGACGTGGACCCACTAGTTCTGGGGTGATTGCCGAGAGGTTTATCTGGATCACTAGTTAGTATAGTTAGTTTTCTTTAGCATTTTGGTACCAGATTTATTTTTGGCGTATATTTAAGACTTGGATATTATTTCTATTTGTTGTTGTTATATTTTAAACTACATAGTTATGTTAGACTTCTTTGATATCTTATAGTATTATAGATTTGTGATTGAGTATTGTGTTGCATTAAGTTTAGTGCCTTCCTTCTGGAGTAGAAATATTATCGGCAGATTATATTTTATTGTGAGATGATTAGATAGTATAGTCGACCTAGACAGCGTTCTACCGTCGATGCTGCGGCGTAGGCTGAACGTACCCACGTACTCGTGCCCCTTCATCGGGTGCGGGTCATGACACATTTTTGTGGTGGCCCATGCACGTCAGGCTTCACAAGTTGTGCGATATCGTGGTAGTGCAACGTCTTAGTTATACTACTGCGAGCCTGCGATAGGATATAGGACATAAAATACTAGGATGAGAGAGGGATACTCAATCACAACTAAGAATTACAATCTGATTTGAAATTGCAACTTTGATTCCTTCTGAATACTTTGAATATTGTTGTCCTTCCTTGATAATATCTTATCTTGTGTCGAATTGGTCTCTTTTGTTTCGATCTGTCTTCAGTATGCAGCCGAAGACCAGATCCCATTGTCGGGAGCAGTTTCTGCGAGGTCTGCCACCTCTCAATCTTCCAGTCAGACTGTAGGGGTTGTACCTCCTACGATATCAGTTCATGTAGGAGTCTTGGCTAGCTTCGGGGGTTCTCCTCCACCTGTTTCGAGGACTACCCCAGTTGCTTCGGAGGGACTTCCACCACAACCATTGTCAGGAGATGCCGCGCCGATGGTTGCACTATTTAGAGAGATGATAGAAGTATAGAGGGCACAGATAGAGGCCCAGCACAGGCAGTCAGTTATGATATGGCAGAGTATGGAAAATGCCCATCAGGTAGCTATTGCAGCAGTTCAGAGAGGGGCTCCTCCACAGCCACAGGATGTTCAGCTCAAGGGCAACATTCAAAATTTCAAGAAGCTAGAGCCTCGGGTTTTCAAGGGGACAAAGGGTATAGTCTATGCTGACGATTGGCTTGAGGATATCGAGCGTTTCAAGAGGGTGTCCCGTCTTGCCGAGGATCTGAAGGTTGAGGCGGTAGGACTTCAACTGTTCGATGTTGCCCTCACTTGGTTCAGGAATGAGCCACTTTTTACTGATATAGGGCAGTCTTGGGAGGTGTTTAAGGACCTCTTCAAGAAGAAGTTCTTTGCTCGGACGGACAGATTAGACTTAGGAAGGCAGTTTGAAAGCCTTACACAGGGGAGCATGTCTGTGGAGGAATACGCCGCAGAGTTCGGGAGGCTGAGCCGATTTACGGAGTACTTGGTGAGGGAGCCAGAAGTTTGGGCTATCTATTTTTATGAGGGTCTGAATTGGGAAGTGAAGATCCTCATTCATCTTTCTATGAGACGTATTCTGAAATATTTTCAGAGGCACGCAAGGCCGAGCAGGAGTGGAACTTGAAGCCGAAAAGGGATCATAATATGTTTGGAGGTGCCAGTAGGAGTGCAGGACCAGCAAAGAAGCCACAGTTCCAGTAACAACAATTTCCAGTACAATTTGGAGCTTATCAACAGCAATATCAGATGCAGGAACCAATTATTGCTCTAGTACAAGCTCCAGCACAGCAGATACCACAGCAGCCTCAAAGACAGGTGCGACAGGCTCCTCAATGCACCTATTGTAAGAAAACTGGGCACACTTGGGAGATGTGCCGAAAGAGACTTGGAGCGTGCTTACATTGTGGATAAATAGAGCATATGGTGAAGGATTGTCTCTGGACCCTTCATCATCTAGGCCAGGGTACAGATCGTGGGTAGAGAGGTGGAGCTAGGCCACCTGTAGCACCGCAAATTTCTCATCACCCGCAAAAGGAGCTACCTCGGCATGGCGGAGTATTTGTGATGACGGTCGAGAAGACCGATACTACAGGTGATGGGTTAGCGAGTTCTGTTCTTTCTTTCTGTTCCTTCTCTCTATTTTGATTGCTTGCTTCTTTAGTACCTTTTTGATGCTTGTGTTATATAGTTAGTATAACTAATATAATACCCTGACAGAGACATCAGTAATAAGACAGACGGAGACCATGACCATGCATATTGTTCTTGCATAGGACTGTTCTTTGTGTGATTTTAGATAAGACCTTCTTGGACTATGATTGCTGGGGGGTTTGACCTAAAAGGAGTATGATTACCCTTAAATTTTGAGGACAAAATTATTTTAAGGGGGGTAGACTTGTCATTACCATATTTTCTAGGAAAGAATATTTTTTCATTACATAATTAATTAAATATTATGCATATTGATATTTATTTATTGTATTATTTATTTATTGTTAGCATGTTAAATTATATTTTGGACATGTGTTAGTGAACCTAACTAGTTTAGATTAGATCCATGGACCAATATTTTATTCTAGTTAGAATTGAGGCAAATAATAAGCATAATCTGTCACGACCCGCACCCGGTGTAAGGGTACTAGTCGGAAACAACGCCCAGCCTACGCCGCAGAATCGGCGGTAGAACGCTGTCTAGATAATCTATCTAATAATATAATGAACCACCAATAATGATAGTATACTCAATCACAGAACTAAGATAGAAATGAGCACGAATCAGATAAGAACAGAATAGTCACAATACAACTCATGAGACTAAAATAATACATCAATGAGTCTGAAGAAATAACAAGATAAGCTGGAGACAAATCTAATACAAAAGAATACTACTAGGCTACAACTCCAGGGTCAACTGTCTCAGTTGGGATAAGTCCCTCTTGAGCCAGGGTCTCAGAATCTAAACCCACAATATCCTGGGGTCCATAATAGGTAGGGTACCACTCCTCAGTGTCATCTGGAAAAATATATCCAGTCAGGAAAGGAGCAGAGTACAACTCTAACAGCAGTTCTCAATCAATGATAAAAATTATGTAATAGTAAATAGCTATGGATAAACAAGATGCACAATAGATATGAAAGATATATATACAATAAGGAAATACTGGAAATAAATACAATAATGAACAATATGCCAATGAAACAAGAATACTAATGTCTAAGTGTGTGAGTACTAGCTTAACATGTGATCGGCTTGGGCAAGATGCAATGCGGCCTGGCTAATCATAAGTGCGGTGTATGATCAACACTATTCAGTAATCTGTACTTTATTCAATAGGGATATTGATCACATATCTATACTAATACTCTCCACCCCCGACTGGTATAATAGATCCAACCACGGTATGCTATGGCACTAGATTCCCCAAGAAGATAGCTAGTCTCCCCGAGAATCAGTGTCTGTACATGTACAAGATAACCAATGAAACAATACTTGCACCATATACACCATATACCAAGGAATAACATCTCATGACGAGATCCGGAAATACCAATCCGTGTAATCATAGTGTCAAGAGAACATGGATATCTACACTAGATACAATGAACATAGAGGATATCATAAATGAGAAACTATCAGAGAATGTACTCGCCTGAAGTCCAATAAACAGTCTCACAGATGTCTGACTCGGTGCCTCGAAGACCTAGATATGGAATACAACATCAATACAAGGTCCCGAAAAGAGAACAAGTCAAACAAGTCAACTTCTAGGTCAATAAGTCAATTCTAAGTCAACTAAAATCAACTATGGTCAACTATGGTCAAACCAAGGTCAACCTCACAAAACATATATATTAATAATAATGTATAATAATATAGAATAATAAATTGAACAAATAGGAACCATGGTTTTGAACCAACTTGGTATCCACACAAAGTAATGTTTCAAGATACATAGATATATTATAATATATATAAACTAATATTATACAAATAACAATACTAGTATTATATCTGATAATAATCACATATATATATATACATATATATATATAATTATCATATATAAAATATAAATTAAAACTGCCTAACTGTCACTGAAAACAGTGTGTTAAAACACTGATTTTCAATAAACAGGCTTTCAGTGACAGTTCCTACTGTCACTGAAAATACCGTCGCCTAAGCCGCTGTGCAACTGCACTGCTGTCACTTATTGGTGAAAATTCAACTGTCACAGAAAATCATCGCTGCTGCTGTTTAAATTCCCGCCGCTGCTGCGTTTATTAATGACAGTGGCGGCTCTGTCATTAATAACCCGTCGCCACTGTTACAGCGGCTACTGCTGTAACCGTTTTAATAATGACAGTTCCTACTGTCATTAATCCTACTGTCACTGAAAACAGTAAATATATATATAACTTATATATATATTAATATATATATATAAATCAATATAAATATATATATAAAACAAATAAATACTTATATATACATAATCCTATACATATAAATAAATATTAAAAGCTACAAAACACATTGCATGTATTAATGTACATATTTTAACATGGCTAGAAGCACACATAAAAATAGATTCATTAATATACAAATAATTACATAATAATTATAATTAATATAATTACTCATTTAAACACATAAATATATTTTATAAAACATTTATAGATAATTTATTTTATTAACATAAGTGGTAACATATATAAATGCATGTAAGAAAGCTACATATATATTTATACATTATATTAGCACACATAAAATTACATAGATCTATGCTACAATAAATATCATAATAAATACACTATAATAAATATATAACATCTATATATATATACTAAAATATAATTCAAGAATCAAAGCATAAATAATTAGATCTACACATAAACACACACAAATGGAGAGTATCACACCGTATCCCACTAGATCACAACCAATTGCACCCCGAAGGACACAAACAATTTACAAATATTATTTATGAACAAAGTGTCAAATGTAGATCTATGTATCCATGTCAAAATACGACATGTACAAAGTCCCGTGTCGGAGGAAAAATCCCCAAAATGACACGTATCACCAAATTGTTGGGATACGACCTACACGTACCCAATTGTGGACACGACACTAGCCCCAAACACATAAGCACATGTCCAATTGATCTATAGGATCAATTGACACACACAACAAAATGTCAATTCAGAATTCCCACAAAATTGACACAAAAAGCACCATAACTTTCTCCATGGGTCTCCTATGAACACAAAACAAAGTCCTATGGGTAGTACATACATATGGGTTGATTTTATATGATTAAATATCAGATTTAGAAGCTATTTTAATGGTAAAAACTGAATTATATCTATTGGGAGATGGATTCCCAATGAAACCTCCAATTGAGATGAACTTGCTTCCAAATTGTAGATCCTTGCTCCTCTTTGTAGATCATTGCTTCCTCCTTCTAGATCCTTGCTTCTCAACTTTCTAATGGTGAATTGGGTAGGAATTGGAATGAATTTGGTAGGGAAATGGAATGAAAATGAAAGGAAATTGGTAGTGGGAAATTCTAGATCTAGATTTGAAATAAAAATAAGAGGAGAGAGAAATTTCCCCCCTCTTTTAATAGGCCGGCCCCTACCTCTCCCTCAAGCAATTATGAAATGTCTAATATACCCCTTGGGGCCTCTCATGAAGAAATAATTAAGGAAGGAAGCTTCTAGTCTAATGATTTAATTAATTTAATCCATCTCCTTAATAATGGGCTTTCTAAATGGGCCAAGTCTAACTAATTAATTCATGTTGGTCCATGGGTCCAAACTAAACTAGTTGGGTCCACTAATATAAGTCCAAAATAATTAAATAATATCTAACAATAATTAAATAATACAACAAATAATTATTTACCATGCACAATATTTAATTAAATAGGAAATGACTAAAATATTATTTCCTAAAAATGTGGTAGTGACAAGTCTACCCTCCTTAAAATAATTTCGTCCTCGAAATTCAAAGATGAAAACTACCCCTAGAAAATAACAGAACAGAACTAAAGAATCACAATTAACTACGAAAGAACATATCAATGAACAGAACATAACTAGAATATAACATACCTCAAGGTACAAACAAATATGGATAACGCTCTCGCATTTCATCCTCTCTCTCCCAGGTAGACTCCCCCGGAGAGTAATGCCTCCATGCGACGCGCACCAAAGGAATAGTCTGGTTCCTCAGCACCTTCTCTCTCCGATCCAGAATCTCAACTGGCTGCTCTGGTTAGCTAAGAGTCGGGCCCACCTCTATCTCCGAGTGATCCAATACATGACTAGGATCTGCCACGTATCGTCTCAACTGCGACACATGAAACACGTTGTGCACTCCCTCCAATGCAGGTGGCAAGTCTAGTCTATAAGCAACTGCACCGACCCTCTCTAGAATAGTGAAAGGTCCGATGAATCGCGGACTATGCTTTCCGCCTCCACCGAAGCGAATCGTGCCTCGTTTCGAAGAAATCCTCAGAAACACCAAACTACCTACCTATAACAAAACACCATCTTAAGAACTTAATCTATAACAAACAACCAAAACAAGCACAACAAAATCTAAACTATACCTCGAACTCCAAAGGTCTCCGATGGCTATCGGCCCAATGCCGCTGTCTGTCCTATGCCACTCGAAGTCTGTCTCTGATCAACTGAACCTTCTCTGCTGCATCCACAACCATCTCTGGCCCAAGCAAAACTCTCTCTCCAATATCGTCCCAAGACAAAGGAGTACGACACCTCCGACCATATAGAGCTTCAAAAGGTGACATCTCTATACTGGCCTGGTAACTGTTGTTGTAAGCAAACTCTACCAAATGGAGATGGTCCTTCCAAGAACCCCCGAAATCTAGTACACAAGTGCGCAACATATCCTCGAGAGTCTGGATAGTCCTCTCTGACTGCCCATCTGTCTGGGGATGATATGCAGTACTGAACTTGAGCTGAGTGCCCAAACTCTCCTGCAAACTCCTCCAGAAATGAGAAGTGAAACGACTATCTCGATCTGAGATTATGCTGACGGTAACTCCATGTATCCTAACGATCTGCCTCACATACATCTCGGCCAGCTTCTCCGTAGACAAACCCACTTTGAAAGGCAAGAAGTGGGCCGACTTGGTCAATCTATCAACAATGACCCAAATCGTGTCTTTCTCTCCTGGAGATCGTGGAAGTTCGGACAGAAAATCATAGTAATGTGTTCCCACTTCCACTCTGGAATGGGTAATGGCTGAAGTAAACCTCCTGGCCTCTGCCTTTCGGCTTTCACCTGCTGGCACACTAAGCATCTGGATACAAACTGTGCCACTTCCCTCTTCATGCCATACCACCACACACTCTCTCGCATATCCCGATACATCTTGTTAGCACCTGGATGTATGGAATACTGAGAGCGATGCGCTTCCTGCAACACCTCCTCATGCAACTCCCCACTAGGCACACACAATCTAACTCCATGCCTCAAAGATCCATCCTCTGCAATAGTGAAATCATCCTCCAATCCTGCTCTCACCTGAGCTCTGATACTCCTCAGAGATACATCATCATACTGTGCTGCCTTGATCCTGTCCATCAAATCTGAGTGTATCTGCAGTCCCTACATCTTTATAGCACACTCAGGAACAATCACCTCAATGCCCAAGCTCTCCAAGTCTTCCAACAAATATCGATTCTGCGTCAAGAACATAGCTACCGGATACCTGCTCAAAGCATCGGCAACTACATTGGCTTTCCCAGGATGATATTGCAAAGAGATATCAAAATCCTTCATCAGTTCCAACCACCGACGCTGCCTCATGTTCAACTCCTTCTGTGTGAAAACGTACTTCAAGCTTTTGTGGTCTGTGAAGATCTCCACACGCTCTCCGTACAAATAATGTTTCCACAACTTCAGAGCGAATATGACGGCTGCCAACTCCAAATCATGGGTAGGATAGTTCTTTTCATGAGGACGCAATTGCCTGGATGCATAGGCAATCACCTTCCCATGCTGCTGAAGAACACAACCCAAACTCTTCCCCGATGCATCACTATAAATAGTGAAACCTCCGGACCCTGATGGCAACGTCAAAATAGGAGCAGACGTCAACCTCTTCTTCAACTCCTCAAAAGCAACCTGGCAATCCTCCGTCCAAACAAACTCCACATCCTTCCTCGTGAGTCTGGTCATCGGCTCGGCAATCCTCGAAAAATCTTGCACAAACTTCCTATAGTAGCCTGCCAATCCCAAGGAACTCCTGATCTCTGCTACCGAACTCGGAGTCTTCCAAGATTCCACTGCTGAAATCTTCTTCGGATCTACTGAAATACCATCACCAGTCACAACATGCCCCAAGAATTCCACCTTGTCCAAGAAAAACTCACACTTGGACAACTTCCTATACAGCTTCTCCTTCCTCAGCACATCCAACACAATCCTCAAATGCTCCTCATGCTCCTCCGGTGTCCTCGAGTATATGAGTATGTCATCGATGAACACCACCACGAACTTGTCAAGGTACTAGTGGAACACCTTGTTCATCAAGTTCATAAATACCGTAGGTGCATTAGTCAAACCAAACGGCATCACCATAAACTCGTACTGACCATACCGAGTTCTAAAAGCAGTCTTCGGTATGTCCTCCGGTTTTACCTTCACCTGATGGTAGCCTGATCTCAAATCTATCTTAGAAAATACCTTGGCACCACCCAATTGATCAAACAGATCATTAATCCGTGGCAAAGGATACTTATTCCTGATAGTGAGATTATTCAAAGCCCTGCAATCAATGCACATGCGCACCGATCCATCCTTCTTCGGTACAAACAATACCGGGGCTCCCCATGGTGAAGAACTCGATCTGATAAACCCCTTATCCTGCAATTCGTCCACCTGCTTCTTCAACTCGACCAGCTCGCTGTTGTTTACTCTATAGACATGCTGCGAAATTGGTTCTGCACCTGGCATAAAGTCTATAGAAAATTCAACATCTTGATCTGGCGGCAATCCTGGCAATTCCTCAGAAAACATATCCAAGAATTCTGCTATCAACGGATGTGGCAACTCCTTGTCTTCCACCATAGCTCCACAAATAATGCCTTCGCCTTGCTCTGCAGCTCCTCTAGCAAACTCGAACTCTGGCTCTCCTGGCGAACCAAACAAAACTCTACCTCCTCTACAATCTATGCTAGCACGGTGCCTACTCAACCAATCCATCCCGAGTACAATGTCGTAGCTCGGAAGTGGCATTACAAATAGACACGCACTCAACTCCCGGCCTCCCAAAGTAACTCTCCGATCCTTGCAAATATCATTAACCAGGATAATGCCTCCCCCGGTCATGATCTTGCAAGTCCTAAGCAAAGACTCAGCTACCAAACCATGCTTTAGAGCAAAAGAAACAGATACAAAACTATGGGAAGCACCACTATCAAACAAAGCTAAAGCTGGAATGGAATCAAGAAGAATATAACCTGCGATGACATCTCCGATGGGTTCCTCCTCTTCGACGGTCATAGCAAACGCTCGTCCCTGCCGAGCACCTCCCTACTGTTGATGCTGGACAAAACGCTGCTGCTGTGTCGGAAGCGGTCCCCTCGGCTGTGCTGCAGGTGGTCTCGTTTGTGCCCTCGGAGCTGGAGCTGCTAACTGAACTGCACAACGAGGATACTCCCTCGATTGATGCCCTTCAGTACCACAATACAAACAAACTCCTAGCCTCCTCCTGGAAACTTCCCAGATATGGCCGGGCTTCTTGCAGTAGTTGCATGGAGCTTGCTGTAACTGTCTCTGCTGCTGAGGTGCTTGGTGAAAAGGCGCTCTAGCTGGAGTCTGGTTCTGCTGTGGCTGCTGGAAAGGTCTGGACTGGAAATGAGGACGTTTGGCAGAGACTGCACTGCCGTTGGCCCCCAAAAAAGAATCACGGTCTCTCTTGGTCTTCAAACCCAGATCCCGCTCAACCTTGCGTGCCTCCGCAAGTATCTCCGAGTATGTCTCATAAAAAGACGGAATGAGAATCTTCACTTCCCAGTTTAGACCCTCACAGAAACGAATAGCTCGAACCTCCGGCTCTCTCACCAGATACTCTGCAAATCGGCTCAATCTACCGAACTCTGCAGCGTATTCCTCCACAGACATGCTCCCCTGAATGAGACTCTCAAATTGTCTCCCCAAGTCAAGCCTATCTATCCGGGCAAAAAACTTCTTCTTGAAAAGGTCCTTGAATACCTCCCAAGATTGTCCTGCGTCAACCAGAACCGGCTCATTCCTGAACCAAGTGCGAGCGACGTCGAACAGTTGAAGTCCTACCGCCTCAACCTTCAGATCTTCAGAAAGACGGGACACCCTCATAAGACGCTCAATGTCCTCGAGCCAATCATCAGCATAGACGATGCCCTCCGTCCCTTTGAAAACCCTAGGTTCCAGTTTCTTGAAGTCCTGAATGTTGCCTGGCCGAAGCTGAGCAACCTGAGGAACAACCTGCTGCTGGACCGGAACTCCTCTCTCAACTACAGCACGAGCAAGCTGATGAGCACTCTCGATGCCCTGCCGTAGAACGTCGATCTGCCTCTGATGTGCCTCTGACTGAGCCCTCTGTGCCTCGAGCATCTCACGAAACAGTGTAAACATCTGTGACGCCTCTGCTGGCACAGGAGGTGGAGGTGGAAGCCCCTCAGATACAGCTGGCACAGTCCTCTGAGTAGGTGGTGGACCTCCGAAAGCAGCTGACACTCCAATCACCGGAGAAGTGACTGGTGCAGGCCCTCAGGATGTCGCAGATCTCTCAGAAACTGTTCTTCCCTGCTGTGATCTAGTCTTAGGCGGCATCCTGAGACAAAGAGAAAGGAAGAATCAATATGGCACAAGATGTAAGACATCAAGGAAAGGACAGTTTAAGGGATCAAGTATCAATGTCAAAGGAGAATAGTTGAATCAAAAGAATTTTCCTAGATGTGATTGAGTATCTCAGCCTATATCCTATATCCTATCGCAGGCTCGCAGTAGTACAACTAAGTTGTCGCACTACCACGACATCACATACTTGTGAAGCTAGGACCTGCATGGGCCACCACCAAAAACGTGTCATGACTCGCACCCGGTGTAAGGGTACTAGTCGGAAACAACGCCCAGCCTACGCCGCAGAATCGACGGTAGAACGCTGTCTAGATAATCTATCTAACAATATAATGAACCACTAATAATGATAGTATACTCAATCACAGAACTAAGATAGAAATGAGCACGAATCAGATAAGAACAAAATAGTCACAATACAACTCATGAGTCTAAAATAATACATCAATGAGTCTGAAGAAATAACAAGATAAGCTGGAGACAAATCTAATACAAAAGAATACTACGAGGCTACAACTCCAGGGTCAACTGTCTCAGTTGGGATAAGTCCCTCTTGAGCCAGGGTCTCAGAATCTAAACCCACAATATCCTGGGGTCCATAATAGGTAGGGTACCACTCCTCAGTGTCATCTGGAAAAATATATCCAGTCAGGAAAGGAGCAGAGTACAACTCTAACAGGAGTTCTCAATCAATGATAAAAACTATGTAATAGTAAATAGCTATGGATAAACAAGATGCACAATAGATATGAAAGATATATATACAATAAGGAAATACTGGAAATAAATACAATAATGAACAATATGCCAATGAAACAAGAATACTAATGTCTAAGTGTGTGAGTACTAGCTTAACATGTGATCGGCTTGGGCAAGATGCAATACGGCCTGGCTAATCATAAGTGCGGTGTATGATCAACACTATTCAGTAATCTGTACTTTATTCAATAGGGATATTGATCACATATCTATACTAATACTCCCCACCCCCGACTGGTATAATAGATCCAACCACGGTATGTTATGGCACTAGATTCCCCAAGAAGATACCTAGTCTTCCCGAGAATCGGTGTCTGTACATGTACAAGATAACCAATGAAACAATACTTGCACCATATACACCATATACCAAGGAATAACATCTCATGACGAGATCCGGAAATACCAATCCGTGTAATCATAGTGTCAAGAGAACATGGATATCTACACTAGATACAATGAACATAGAGAATATCATAAATGAAAAACTATCAGAGAATGTACTCGCCTGAAGTCCAATAAACAGTCTCACAGATGTCTGACTCGGTGCCTCGAAGACCTAGATATGGAATACAACATCAATACAAGGTCCCGAAAAGAGAACAAGTCAAACTAGTCAACTTCTAGGTCAATAAGTCAATTCTAAGTCAACTAAAATCAACTATGGTCAATTATGGTCAAACCAAGGTCAACCTCACAAAACATATATATTAATAATAATGTATAATAATATAGAATAATAAATTAAATAAATAGGAACTATGGTTTTGAACCAACTTGGTATCCACACAAAGTAATGTTTCAAGATACATAGATATATTATAATATATATAAACTAATATTATACAAATAACAATACTAGTATTATATCTGATAATAATCACATATATATATACATATATATATATAATTATCATATATAAAATATAAATTAAAACTGCCTAACTGTCACTGAAAACAGTGTGTTAAAACACTGATTTTCAATAAACAGGCTTTCAGTGACAGTTCCTACTGTCACTGAAAACACCGTCGCCTAAGCCGCTGTGCAACTGCACTGCTGTCACTTATTGGTGACAGTTCAACTGTCACAGAAAACCGTCGCTGCTGCTGTTTAAATTCCCGTCGCTGCTGCGTTTATTAATGACAGTGGCGGCTCTGTCATTAATAACCCGCCGCCACTGTTACAGCGGCTGCTGCTGTAACCGTTTTAATAATGACAGTTCCTACTGTCATTAATCCTACTGTCACTGAAAACAGTAAATATATATATTAATATATATATAAAAATCAATATAAATATATATATAAAACAAATAAATACTTATATATACATAATCCTATACATATAAATAAATATTAAAAGCTACAAAACACATTTCATGTATTAATGTACATATTTTAACATGGCTAGAAGCACACATAAAAATAGATTTATTAATATACAAATAATTACATAATAATTATAATTAATATAATTACTCATTTAAACACATAAATATATTTTATAAAACATTTATAGATAATTTATTTTATTAACATAAGTGGTAACATATATAAATGCATGTAAGAAAGCTACATATATATTTATACATTATATTAGCACACATAAAATTACATAGATCTATGCTACAATAAATATCATAATAAATACACTATAATAAATATATAACATATATATATATATATACTAAAATATAATTCAAGAATCAAAGCATAAATAATTAGATCTACACATAAACACACACAAATGGAGAGTATCACACTGTATCCCACTAGATCTAGGATACGCATGTGACACGAGTCCAACACACAACCAATTGCACCCCGAAGGACACAAACAGGTTATAAATATTATTTATAAACAAATCAAAGTGTCAAATATAGATCTATGTGTCCGTGTCAAAATACGATATGTACAAAGTCCCGTGTCGGAGGAAAAATCCCCAAAACGACACGTATCACCAAATTGTTGGGATACGACCTACACGTACCCAATTATGGACACGACACTAGCCCCAAACACATAAGCACATGTCCAATTGATCTATAGGATCAATTGACACACACAACAAAATGTCAATTCGGAATTCCCACAAAATTGACACAAAAAGTACCATAACTTTCTCCATGGGTCTCCTATGAACACAAAACAAAGTCCTATGGGTAGTACATACATATGGGTTGATTTTACATGATTAAATCTCAGATTTAGAAGCTATTTTAATGGGAAAAACTGAATTATACCTATTGAGAGATGGATTCCCAATAAAACCTCCAATTGAGATGAACTTGCTTCCAAATTGTAGATCCTTGCTCCTCTTTGTAGATCCTTGCTTCCTCCTTCTAGATCCTTGCTTCTCAACTTTCTAATGGTGAATTGGGTAGGAATTGGAATGAATTTGGTAGGGAAATGGAATGGAAATGAAAGGAAATTGGTAGTGGGAAATTCTAGATCTAGATTTGAAATGAAAATGAGAGGAGAGAGAAATTTCCCCCCTCTTTTAATAGGCCGGCCCCTACCTCTCCCTCAAGCAATTATGAAATGTCTAATGTACCCCTTGGGGCCTCTCATGAAGAAATAATTAAGGAAGGAAGCTTCTAGTCTAATGATTCAATTAATTTAATCCATCTCCTTAATAATGGGCTTTCTAAATGGGCCAAGTCTAACTAATTAATTCATGTTGGTCCATGGGTCCAAACTAAACTAGTTGGGTCCACTAATATAAGTCCAAAATAATTAAATAATATCTAACAACAATTAAATAATACAACAAATAATTATTTACCATGCACAATATTTAATTAAATAGGAAATGACTAAAATACCCTTTCCTAAAAATGTGGTAGTGACACAATCATTAGGAGGAGGATTAATTAAGCTAAACCAATTAGACTAGAACCTTTCTTCCTTAATTAATTTTTTTATGAGAGATCCCAAGGGGCATTTTAGACTTTATATAGTAGCTTGAGGGAGGGAACAAGGAAGGCATATATAAGGGGGTAAAACTTTCTCTCTTCATTTTTACTTCGATGCTAGATCTAGAATTTCTCTCAACCAAATTTCTTTATTCCCACACCAAATTTCTACCAAAATTCTCTCCCAATTCCTTCCCAAATTATCATTAGAGGCTATTGAAGTAAGGATCTACAAGGAGGAAGCAAGGATCTACAAGGAGTGTCACGCCCCAGTCCTAAAATATACGGAACCAGGCCACGTGGCATTGGCCAGCTGACACGTCACTAAGGGATTACCCAATTTAATGGACCCAAAGAGACGTACTACGCTGTCCTAAAATACTAACAAGTTTATTATAGGCAAAGTCTAATCTCATCCATAAAATATCAAGGAATACTGGAATAAGTGCTGAAATATATATAAGTGCTAAGTCTGAAATGTCATAGTACAAATCAGATATGTCTGGTGGGAACAAACCCACTACAAAAGATAAAATTGCAAAAATAATATAAGACTAGAGCATCATCTAGCTAGGGAATGATGCTCCAGCTTCAGATAAACATGCCACCAAGGATCAGTGTGAAAGAGGCTTCTGCTCCCTACTAAAGATCAGTGGGAAAGAGGCTTCTGCCCTTACTACCAAAGATCAGGAAGAAGAGTCTCCAGCTCCAAGTGAACTTACTACTAAAGATCAGACAGACTCTGATGGCAGCTCCTCTAACTCCTTCTCAGTTGCGTACCTCGTCTCCTGTTCGGGACCGTACACTGTGGGGTAGTATGCCTCATCTAAATTTGGAAGAGAACCAGGCCCTCAGTGGGACATAACAAGATACATAAAAATATGCCATATATGTAAATACTGAATAAATAAATAAAGGGTGTGCTAACCATCTAAGTTGAATGCAATATGAAGACAACCTTGGTACGTATGGGTAGGCGTAGGCATAACGGCCAGCATCCTCTAGAGTGTGGTATCTGCAACGTCCATCATTCGGAAGAATGAGGTATCTGAATATATATAACGTCCAACACTCTAAGGGATGTGGTATCTGCAAAGTATATAACGTCCGTATCACTCCGAAGAGTGCGGTATCTGCAATAAAGAAGTTGGGTGTCCCATACGCCTACTAGTTGTCTTCCCCGCCCAATGCAGTTATACAAGTCGAATCCATAACATGCAAACCACGTAGCTAAATGCCAAGTCGTAGCTTACCTGAATATTCTTGATTTCGTGCTAAACCGTGATGCACGTCACACGCACCGGTAGCTAATCGAGTACACAAACTCGCATCCTAAAAATGAATTATAACCGTGTTGCGTGTACAAGTGTCAGGGTCTAGGAGGATATTAGGATACCCTCGCAGCTGTGGGTAAGTCTGCTAAAGTCTAAGTCAGTTACACTACTTGTCAACGTATTCGTTGACGGTACCCGAGGCAAGCTCGGACACACACAGTTATATGTAAGTTTACTAAAAATAACATACAACAGTTTAATAATTAAACAGTAAAACTTGGCAAGGTATACTTGCCTACGTCCTCAAGCTGGACGTGCCAAAAGCCTGTTCCCGCAGTCGTGTCTGAGGGGTCCTGTGACCTGGGGGGTCACTGACTGCGTTGTAGATGCACTCTGTTCAAGAGGTACAGGGGTTCGTGAATTTAACATTTAAATAATACGTACCTTAAATAATATTTATATAGTATAGTATATATTTATACTTATGTATATATATAAAAGACATAATATATATATATAATTTAATACATAAATAATATATATACATATTTAGTGCATAATAATATAAATATATAATTATAGTATTTATATACATAATATAAATATATGTATAATAATATAAATACATACATATACTTTTATATATATAATAGTATATATATATATATATATATAATATATAAATAATTAATATAATTACATATATATATATATATATATAAATATACATTTATACATAGATAGATATATATATATAAATAATATATGTATATAATAATATTGGTATGTATATATATATAATATGATTATATATATAATATACATATATCATAATATTTAGTAATATATAAATAATATATATTAATAATATGTATAATACATAATATATATATATATATATATATATATATATATATATATATATATATATATATATATATACATATATACTATATATGCATTAAATACAAAATACACACATATATATATATTAAAAATATATATATATTCTATGTATATATAATATAATATAATTACATATAATTTAATATATATAATTATATATAATACAATATATATAAATATATATATATAGATATACATATATATATATATATATATATACATATATATATATATATATATATATATATATATATATATATATATATATATATATATATATATATATATATATATATATATATATATAATACAAAATACATATATATATATAATATTTAAATATATAATAGTATACTATATATACTGTATATATATATACATTAATAATTTATAATATAATTATATAATATATATAATAATATATATTACAATATACATATATATATATATATAAGTAAAAAATACAAAAATACATATATATATACATATTTAAAATATATAATATTATATATATACTGTATATATACTGTAATAATTAAAATATAATTATATATAATAATATATATAATTATAATATATATATAAATATATATTTATATAAATATACATATATATATAAATATATATTTATATAAATATACATATATATATAGATATATACATACATATATATATATATACGTATATACGTATAATAGGGGGGTAGGGTACCTGACACGTAGGGGGGTCCACGCCGTCGTTGTCGGCGGTCCGGCGGGCGGCTGGCCGGGCGGCAACAACAGCTGTAGCAGTCAGCAGCAGCAGCAGCAACAACTGTGGCAGCTGCAGCGGCGGAGGCTGCGGTGCAGGGTGGTGGAACGGTGGAGGGGGTCATGGCAAAGGGAACGGTGGTGGTGGCGGTGGTCTGAGGTGGCCGGGGGAGGTGGTTCGAGGGAATCGGGGGGGGTCGGGTTGTGGTCGGTGAGTTGGGGGGGCTCACTGTGGCGGCGCTGGCGGTGGCTACGGTGGTCGTGGGGCGGTGGGGGAAGTGATTGTTCGGCAGAGGAGGTTGAGGCGAAGGGGATGGTGGCGGTGGCGGTGGTCTGAGGTGGCGGGTGGTGGCGGTTTAGGGTGGTCGGGATGGGGGTGCTGTTGGTGAAAAAGGGGGGAGTTGGGTGCTGCGGGGGGCTGCCGCCGGCGCTGCGGCGGCTACGGCGGTGCTGCGGCCGTCGGGGAGGAGCTGAGGGAGGGGCGAGGCTGAGGGCTAGGGGTCGGGGGTGGAGGGTGGCTGAGATGGGAGAGGATGGGTGTCCGGGTTGGGGTTTATATAGATTTTAGGTTTTGGGTATTTAGGTAATTAGGGTTAGGGGTGGGGGCATTTTAGTAATTTTACATTTAAAAATATCTTAGATATTTTTAGGACCAATAATGCATTAAATGGGGTCCACTTTTTGAATGAACGGTGTAGGTTCACCCTCCAATGGGAGGTTGACACCTCGCATAGTACTTTTGCAGTAAAACCCTACAGATTTATAATTTGCACAGAGGCCCTATAAAATTAGGAAATTGTTGCAATTACGCAATTGTTTGGAAAAAATACCTTATTCCTGAGGGTGCTAAAATATACAGAACTGAGGGGGGGGTGCTGTGTGAGGGCCTTGAGGGTGTGGGGGTGAGTCTGGGCAGGGGCTGGGCCTGGTTTTGGTAATGCGGGTCACCGTATTAATTAATTAGTAATTAATGCGCACGGTGTTTTCTAATTATTTAAAAATAGGCAGGGCCAGAATTTTAGTGTAGTGTAAATATACTAAACGTAGTATACTCAAAGTAGAATAATAACGTAATTTTTTTTGGGCAAAACAGGTTCCTGTTGGCCTCTAATTTCTATTGGAACAGACAAGGGTACAGGTCTGGAAATTAATTAAAAAATAATACGGACGTTTGTAACGATATTTGTGCGACTAAAGCGAGACTCATGCAGCGCCTTTGTGAGTTGCACAAAGTTCAGAATAGTAGACTGGCATGTCTAGGAGAGGTATGTGAACTTTGTTTGGGGATAACAGTCAGTGTAATGCTCTAAACTTTGATGTGATGGACAGGTGCATAAATCAATAAGATATTGCATAAATAAAATTAAAATACTGTAATAAATCCTAAAATATCTAAAAATAATCCTAATTTATTATTAAATGCTGAAATCTGGTCGAGGGAGTTTACAATCTACTCTCCTTAGAGTATTTCGTCCTCGAAATTAAAACAGACATATAGTGAAAACTATAGATAGATTTGAAATATTAGGACATACCCTGGCCTTCGAATAGATGGGGGAAACGTTATCGAATATCCTCTTCTCGTTTCTAGGTCGACTCGCCTGGTGCATGATGTCTCCATGCAATACGAACTAGAGGGATAGTCTGACCTCACAACACCTTCTCGCTTCTGTCTAGGATCTCTACAGGCTCCTCCGGGTACGATAAACTCGGGCCGACAGTGATCTCCGAGTGGTCCAGCACATGACTTGGATCTGGAATGTACCTCCGTAGTTGAGATACATGGAAGACGTCATGTACTCCTTCCAATGTTTGGGGTAAGGCTAGCTTGTAAGCAACTTCTCCTATGCCTTCCAACACATCGAAGGGTCCGATGTACCTCGGACTCAGTTTTCCTCTTCCTCCAAATCTGATAGTTCCTCGGGTAGGTGAGATCTTCAAAAACACATGTTCTCCCACTTGGAATTCTAGAGGTCATCGATGTACGTTTGCCCAGTACTTTTGTCTGTCCTGTGCTGCTCGCAGGTGCCCTTGGATCTTCTTTACTTTCTCCACCGTACGAACGACCAATTCTGGTCCTAGGATCTGCCTTTCGCCTATATCGCTCCAACATACTGGGGAACGACATTTCCTGTCATACAATGCTTCAAAGGGCATTTGGATACTCGCTTGATAGCTATTGTTGTAGGAAAATTCTACCAGATGTAAATGATCTTCCCATGATCCACTGAAATCAAGCATGCATGCTCTCAGCATATCTTCTAGGGTCTGAATTGTGCGCTCGGACTGTCCATGCTGTCTGTGGGTGATACGATATGCTAAACTTTAGGCGGATTACCAAGACTCTCTTGCATACTTCTCCAAAAGTAAGATATAAACCTCGTATCCCTGTTAGACACTATGCTGACTGGTACTCCGTGCAGACGTACAATCTCCTTCATATACATGTCTGCCAAGACTTCTGTAGATTGCCCGACTCTGAAGGGTAAAAAGTGGGCAGCCTTGGTGAGTCGATCTACGATCACCCATACAGCATTATGACCACTGGGACTTCTTGGGAAGCCCGTAACGAAGTCCATGGTAATGTGTTCCCATTTCCACTCAGGTATTGGGGAGGGGTTGAAGTAGACCTGCGGACCTTTGATGTTCAGCCTTGACTTGCTGACACACCAGGCATTTTGCCACAAAGCGGGCTATTTCTCTCTTCATTCCATGCCACCAATAGTATTGCCTCAGATCTCTGTACATCTTTGTTCCACCTGGATGGATAGAGTATGTTGAGCTGTGAGCTTCTGACATCAGCTTTTCACGAAGTTCTCCATTTGGAACATAAAGACGTTCTCCACATCTTAAAGTCCCATCTTCGTGTATGTGACATCCTGTCTGGATTCCAGTCTCGGTTCTTTGTCAAAGTCTCTGAAATCTTGCATCTGTTAGCAGAGTAGCCTTGATTCTCTCGACCAATGTTGATTGCAACTGGTAATTTGACAATTTGCCGTCAACTCCTGGCATAATGACCTTTATACCCAACTGTTCTAGATCTCTCAATAGATCGGGTTGGGTGATCAGAAAGAATGTCGTGGGTCTTCTGCTTAGAGCATCAGCTACTACATTAGCCTTTCCGGGATGGTACTGAAGGTCGATCTCGAAGTCTGTCATCACCTCGAGCCAGCGTCTTTGTCTCAGGTTAAAGTCTTTCTGGGTGTAGACGTACTTCAGGGTCTTGTGATCAGTGAATATCTCCACTCGTTCGTCGTATAGATAATGTCTCCAAAGCTTCAAGGCAAAGATGACTGCGGCAAGCTCCAGGTCTTGAGTGGGATAGTTCTTCTCATGGGTCCTCAGTTGCCTTGAGGCATAGGCTACAACCTTTCCATGTTGCATTAAGACACAACCTAATTCTTTTCCGGATGCATCGCTATATATTACGAATCCTCTGGATCTAGATGGTATGGTCAAGATGGGAGCTGTAGTCAGACGCTTTTTCAGCTCATCGAAAGCTATCTGACACTCCTCTGACCAGATGAACTCCTGCTCCTTGCGGGTCAAAACGAGTTATCGGCTCTGCGATCCTTGTAAAATTTTCTACGAACCTCCCGGTAATATCCAGCAAGTCCTAGAAAGCTTCTCACATCTGAGACGTTGGTAGGGGTTAGCCACGTCTCTACAGATGAAATCTTTGTTGGGTCCACCGAGAAAAGCGATACGATCAAGGAAGAACTCGCACTTGCTCAGCTTAGCATAAAGACTCTCACGCCTTAGTGTTTCTAACACCAGTCTCAAGTGTTCTCCGTGCTCCTTGTGGCTCTTCGAATACACCAAGATGTCGTCGATGAAGACTACCACGAACTGGTCCAGATACTGGTGGAAAACTCTGTTCATCAGGTTCATAAATACGGTAGGTGCATTTGTCAGTCCAAAAGGCATCACCAGGAACTCGTAGTGACCATAACGAGTCCTGAATGCTGTCTTTGGAATGTTTCTCTCTCCGTACTTTTACCTGATGATAGCCTGATCTCAAATCTATCTTTGAGAACACCACTGCTCATGTCAGTTGGTCGAACAGATCGTCAATCCGCGACAGGGGGTACTTGTTTTTGATTGTCAAAGTATTAAGGGCTCTGTAATCAAGGCACATACGGTATGTTCCATCCTTCTTTGGTACAAACAACACTGGTGCTCCCCAGGGTGATGTACTAGGATGAACAAATCTTTTGATCTGTAATTCTTCTAGTTGCAGCTTCAGCTCGTCTATCTCCTTCTTTGCCAGCCGGTACACATTTGAGGATACTGGTGCAGCTCCGGGTACTAGTTTAATAGTGAATTCCACCTCTCTGTCAGGTGGTAGGCCTGGCAATTCCTCCGGAAATACATCTTCGAATTCTGCAACAATTGCTGGGGGAGTTGTCTCCATTGCCATGTAAGCTCTGGGTGTCTGGCCTACTCCTTGCTCGATGGTGTCTCGTATGTACTCGAACTCCGGGGTGACCCTGGTGGTCTAAAGATGACGCTTCCCTTCCCGCAGTCTAATATAGCATTGTACTGGCTTAACCAGTCCATGCCTAAGACAACGTCGAAGTTTGGCATTGGGAGTACCAAGAATCGTGCTCTCAGCTCTCTACTATACACGACTACCGAGCACATTTTAATAGTGCTGGTAACAGGTACGATGCCTCCTCCGGTAAGAATCTTCCAGCACTTAGGCAGTGGAAAAGTGGCTATTTTGTGCATGGCTACGAAACTACTAGTTATGAAAGACAATGTAGCACCAGAATCAAATAATGTGATTGCAGGTAATGATACAACTAAAATGGTACATGTAATAGTTTTACCTTCTGGCTCTTCTGTAACTGCAGCTAGTGCAAAGGTCTGTCCGTGCCTTTGCCCTCCGGTCTGCTGCCTGGCTTGCTTGAACTGCGTCTCCTGGTGGCCAGGGGAGGCCCCCTATGAAATCCTCCAGATGTTGAGGGATGTTGATCTCCAGTTGAGGGTAGCATCCTCTGGCTAGTGCTCCTGGTCTTTGCCCGTTCTGGGGTGCTACCTCTCTGCGTTGTGGGCAGTCTTCTGGCCATATGTTGGCTAGCTCCACATATCATGTATAGCCCGTTCTTCTTTCTGCAGTCTCTGACATAATGTCCCTTCTTGCCATAATAGTGACAAGTCGGAAGCTCCTTATGCTGATAGGGTCCCGTCGTTTGCTGTGTCTGGTTTTTCGGACGACGGATTGGTCCTCCTGCTCTGGGCTGGTTTCTGGCCAGTATGGTTGGGTTAGAGCGCATTGCCCCTCGGCCAATGGCTTCCTGTATTCTCGCCTCTGAAAGAACCTCCTCGTAGGAGATCCTCGACTGCATCGTAGTATACCTTTGGAGCTCGAAGGTAAGGCCGTGATGGAACCTCATGGCCTTCTCCAGCTCGTTAGGTATCAGAATGGCACCAAATTGACTAAGTCGACTAAACTCTGCGTCATAGGCGTCGACGGTCATATTTCCTTGTTCCAGGTGTAGGAACTGGGAGTACAGGATATTTCTGACCGTGGCTGGGAATTACTTTGCATTAAAGTACTCCAGGAATTGTTCCCAAGTCTGGGTCTTGCCGACGCTGCGCTCTATAGAATCCCACCAGTGATGGGCGTTGCCTTTAAGTTGGGCCCTTACTGCGGTCATCCATAAGTCTGGTTGAAGCTGTGAACCCTCCAGTAGCATCTCCGTGTTGGAGACCCAATCTAAGATCTCCTCCGGAGTTTCGCTGCCCGAAAAGGTTCCCGAGCCCATCTGCGAAAGCCTCGGACAGTGCCAGCTGGTTGGACAGGTGCTGGTTGCCGGGGCAGTTGTTCTCTCCAGAGCTGTCATCAAGCTATGCCTCAGGGTTTCAGTCTGTTGCCACTGTGCCTGCAACATGGCTTGGAAGAATTAGAACATTTGAGGCTGTCCCTCAAGTTGTGACATCAGGGTTGGAAGGGGTGGAGGTGGAGGCAAAGTGTCTTCGCCTGTGGTGTCGGTGCCTGGGAAGTTTTCCCTTCTTGCTGGGCTGGTGTTGCTTCCTGGGTAGGATTCTGGTGAAGGTACGGGGTCGTCGGATAGACAGTGTCCTTCTCGGGGGACTGGTCTCTCGGGGTGGTTGGGGTCCTTTGGACATCTTACGAGGGATCTGTTGCTTGGTCAACCCTATCAGTTGCGTGCCCACTGGGTATGTCCATATTTTTTAAGAAGATAGAATAATTAGAAAAGTACGAAGGAAATAATAATAATCAAGCAGGATACAGAATTTAAGGATGAAGTCAGAGTAGATGAGACCTAGTATTCCTATCCTATTGCAGGCTTGCTGGGCATGTTATCATACCACTAGCATTTAACTGGACCTGCATGGGCCACCACTAAAATCATGTCACGCCCCAGTCCCAAAATATACGGAACCAGGCCACGTGGAATTGGCCAGCTGACACGTCACTAAGGGATTACCCAATTTAATGGACCCAAAGAGACGTGCTACGCTGTCCTAAAATACTAACAAGTTTATTACAGGCAAAGTCTAATCTCATCCACAAAATATCAAGGAATACTGGAATAAGTGCTGAAATATATATAAGTGCTAAGTCTGAAATGTCATAGTACAAATCAGATATGTCTGGTGGGAACAAACCACTACAAAAGATAAAAGTGCAGAAATAATATAAGACTAGAGCATCGTCTATCAAGGGAATGAGGCTCCAGCTTCAGATAAACATGCCACCAAGGATCAGTGTGAAAGAGGCTTCTGCTCCCTACTAAAGATCAGTGGGGAAGAGGCTTCTGCCCTTACTACCAAAAATCAGGAAGAATAGTCTCTAGCTCTAGGTGCACTTACTACTAAAGATCAGACAGACTCTGATAGCAGCTCCTCTAACTCCTTCTCAGTTGGCATACCTCGTCTCCTGTCCGGGACCGTACACTGTGGGGTAGTATGCCTCATCTAAATCTGGAAGGTAACCAGGTCCTCAGTTGGACATAACAAGATACATAAAAACATGCCATATATATAAATACTGAATAAATAAATAAAGGGTGTGCTAACCATCTAAGTGAATGCAATGTGAAGACAACCTTGGTACGTATGGGTAGGCGTAGGCATAACGGCCAGCATCCTCTAGAGTGTGGTATCTGCAACATCCATCATTCCGAAGAATGAGGTATCTGAATATATACAACGTCCAACACTCTAAGGGATGTGGTATCTGCAAAGTATATAACGTCCGTATCACTCCGAAGAGTGCGGTATCTGCAATAAAGAAGTTGGGTGTCCCATACGCCTACTAGTTGTCTTCTTCTGCCCAATGCGATTATACAAGTCGAATCCACAACGTGCAAGCCACGTAGCTAAATGCCAAGTCGTAGCTTACCTGAATATTCCTGATTTCGTGCTAAACCGTGATGCACGTCACACGCACCGGTAGCTAATCGAGTACACAAACTCGCATCCCAAAATGAATTGCAACCGTATTGCGTGTACAAGTGTCAGGGTCTAGGAGGATATTAGGATACCCTCGTAGTTGTGGGTAAGTCTGCTAAAGTCTAAGTCAGTTACACTACTTGTCAACGTATTCGTTGACGGTACCCGAGGTAAGCTCGGACACAAACAGTTATATGTAAGTTTACTAAAAATAACATACAACAGTTTAATAATTAAACAGTAAAACTTGGCAAGGTATACTTGCCTACGTCATCAAGCTGGGCGTGCCAAAAACCTGTTCCCGCAGTCGTGTCTGAGGGGTCCTGTGACCTGGAGTCACTGACTGCATTGTAGATGCACTCTGTTCAAGAGGTACAGGGGTTCGTTAATTTAACATTTAAATAATACGTACCTTAAATAATATTTATATAGTATAGTATATATTTATACTTACGTATATATATAAAAGACATAATATATGTATATAATTTAATACATAAATAATATATATATACATATTTAGTGCATAATAATATAAATATATAATTATAGTATTTATATACATAATATAAATATATGTATAATAATATAAATACATACATATACTTTTATATATATAATAGTTATATATATATATATATATATATATATATATATATATATATATATATATATATATATATATATATATATATATAATATAAATAATTAATATAATTACATATATATATATAAATATACATTTATACATAGATAGATATATATATATAGATAATATATGTATATAATAATAATGGTATGTATATATATATAATATGATTATATATATAATATACATATATCATAATATTTAGTAATATATAAATAACATATATTAATAATATGTATAATACATAATATATATATATATATACATATATATACTATATATGCATAAAATACAAAATACACATATATATATATTAAAAATATATATATATTCTGTGTATATATAATATAATATAATATAATATAATTTAATATATATAATTATATATAATACAATATATATAAATATATATATAGATATACATATATATATATATATATATATATATATATAAATATATATATATTGATATACATATATATATATATAAATAAAATAAAAAATACATATATATATATATATATATATATATATATATATATATATATATATATATATATATATATATATATATATATATATATATATATATATATATATATATATATATATATATATATATATATATATATATATATATATATATATATATATATATATATATACATATTTAAATATATAATAGTATACTATATATACTGTATATATATATACATATAATAATTTATAATATAATTATATATATTACAATATATATATATATATATATATATATATATATATATATATATATATATATATATATATATATATATATATATATATTATATATATATATATATATATATGTAAAAAATACAAAAATACATATATATATACATATTTAAAATATATAATATTATATATATATACTGTATATATACTGTAATAATTAAAATATAATTATATATAATAATATATATAATTATAATATATATATATATATATATATATATATATATATATATATATATATATATATATATATATATATATATATATATATATATATATATAGGGGGGTTGGGTACCTGACACGTAGGGGGTCCCACACCGTCGTCGTCGGCGGGAGGAGGGTGGCGGTCCGGCGGGCGGCTGGCCGGGGCGGCTGGCCGAGGCGGCAACAGCAGCAGCTGTAGCAGTAGCATTCAACAGCAACTGTGGCAGCTGCAACGGCGGCTGAGGCGGCGGAGGCGTCGGTGCAGGGTGGTGGAACGGTGGAGGGGGTTGTGGCGAAGGGAACGGTGGTGGTGGCGGTGGTCTGAGGTGGCCGGGGGAGGTGGTTCGAGGGAGTCGGGGGGGCTCGCTGTGGCGACGCTGGCGGTGGCTGCGGTGGTTGTGGGGCGGTGGGGAAGTGATGGTTCGGCAGAGGAGGTTGAGGCGAAGGGGATGGTGGCGGTGGTCTGAGGTGGTGGGTGGCGGCGGTTTAGGGTGGTCGGGATGGGGGTGCTGTTGGTGAAGAAGGGGGGAGTTGGGTGCTGCGGGGCTGCCGCCGGCGGCTGCGGCGGCTAGGGCGGTGCTGCGGCGGCCGGGGAGGAGCTGAGGGAGGGGCGAGGCTGAGGGCTAGGGGTCGGGGTGGAGGGTGGCTGAGATGGGAGAGATGGGTGTCCGGGTGGGGGTTTATGTAGATTTTAGGTTTTGGGTATTTAGGTAATTAGGGTTAGGGGTGGGGGCATTTTAGTAATTTTACATTTAAAAATATCTTAGATATTTTTAGATATTTTTAGGACCAATAATGCATTGAATGGGGTCCACTTTTTGAATGAACAGTGTAGGTTCACCCTCCAATGGGAGGTTGACACCTCGCACAGTACTTTTGCAGATAAAATCCTACAGATTCATAATTTGCACAGAGGCCCTATAAAATTGGGAAATTATGCAATTACGCAATTGTTTGGAAAAAATACCTTATTCCTGAGGGTGCTGAAATATACAGAACTGAGGGGGGTGTGCTTTGTGAGGGCCTTGAGGGTGTGGGGGTGAGTCTGGGCAGGGGCTGGGCCTGGTTTTGGGTGATGCGGGTCACCGTATTAATTAATTAGTAATTAATGCGCACGGTGTTTTCTAATTATTTAAAAATAGGCAGGGCCAGAATTTTAGTGCAGTATAAATATACTAAACGTAGTATACTCAAAGTAGAATAATAACATAATTTTGTTTGGGCAAAACAGGTTCCTGTTGGCCTCTAATTTCTATTGGAACAGACAAGGATACAGGTCTGGAAATTAATTGAAAAATAATACGGACGTTTATAACGATATTTGTGCGACTAAAACGAGACTCATGCCAGCGTCTTTGTGAGTTGCACAAAGTTCAGAATAGTAGATTGGCATGTCTAGGAGAGGTATGTGAACTTTGTTTTGGGATAACAGTCAGTGTTATGCTCTAAACTTTGATGTGATGGACAGGTGCATAAATCAATAAGATATTACATAAATAAAATTAAAATACTGTAATAAATCCTAAAATATCTAAAAATAATCCTAATTTATTATTAAATGCTAAAATCTGGTCGAGGGAGTTTACAAGGAGGAGCAAGGATCGACAAGTTGGAGGCTCTTTTCATCCAATTTGGAAATTTTATTGGAAATTTATCTCCCAATAGGTACAATTCAGTTTTTCTCCATTAATTAGACTCTAAATATGTGATTTAATTATTAGAAACTACCCCATATGCTAAGGCTACCCATAGGAATTAGAATTAGGTTCATAGGAGACCTAAAAGTTATGTGGTATTTTGTGTCAATTTTGGAAAAATTCCGAGATTGGCACATTTTGTGTTTGTCAATTGGTCAATTAGACAAAATTGACATGTGTTTGATTGTGTATGGCTAGTGTCATATCCATAATTGGATACGTGTAGGCCGTATCCCAACAATTTGGAGATACGAGTTGATTTTGGGGGTTTTTTCTCCGACACGGGAGTTTGAGCATGTCATATTTTAACACGGACACATAGATGTATATTTAACTCTTCGTATTGTTCATAGATACTATTTTAGACTTGCTCATGTCTTTCAGGGTATATTTGGTTGTGTGGTTGACTCGTATCGCAAGCGTATCATAGATCTAGTGTGATACGGGTGTGATGCACTCTACGTGTTTGTTTTCTTGCATTTCATACAATTATTTATAGTTATTAGTGATATGTAATTGTATGGTTATGTATATATAGATGTATAGTGATATATGTATCCATATGTGTATATATATATATATATATATATATATATATATATATATATATATATATATATATATATATATATATATATATATATATATGTTGGTGTTTATATATATATACTTAGAGAGGGGTATATATGTATGTGTGTATGTTATATATGTGTACATATGCATGGGTATATATATAGATATAGATATGTATCTATAAGTATTATGTGTATATGTATGTGTATACCTATAGATATGTAATTATATATATACATAGAGATTTGTATATATGTATATATATATATATATATATATATATATATATATATATATATATATATATATATATATATATATATATATATATATATATATATATATATATATTGGTAAACTAGTGGTAAGTTAGTATAGTAGTATTGTATATAAGTATTGGTATGTTAGTTATAGTTTAGTATATTGGTGGTTAATTATCTATTAGATTTTGAATTACCTTGTGATACCAAGGTAAATGTCAAGGTAGTGCAGGATACTCAAGATATTGGGTTGATACTCAAGGTATTGGATTTGACTATCAAGATGGGTGTGTAGTGGTGCGATACCGCATTAGTTCAAAGTCAAGGTATCCACTTAGCATTAGTTTAGTTAGGCATATTTAATATTGTTGATTTTATATACATACTATGATATTTATTGATTGCGTATCTTAGGATACGGTATCCTATTGATTTTCTAGCATCTTAGCTTAGCTAGTGTAGCTTAGTTGAATAGTGTATAGACCTAATATCTTAGAGATAGACTCATACAACCTAGAAATAGCTAGTTTGACCAAGTTTAACTAGTTTGACCTAGAGTTGACCTAGTTTGACTGTTTTGACTTAGAAATAGTTTTTTGACCTAGAAGTTGACTAGTTTAACTCATTTTCATTCCAAATCTTGTATTAATGCAATATTTCATATATAGGTCTGTGTGACACTATTTTGGACACCGATTTGCATTATCTGCTCTGGACCACAAGCGAGTACATTCTCTGATAGTTTTTATTATTTGATTACTACTATAATTCAAGTATTTAAAAATGTTACTTATAATTATTGACACGATGGTACACGGATTGGTATTGTTATTGGATCGTCAGTCATGAGATGTTACCTTGATTATTGAGATGGTATGGAATATTGTTCCTTGTTGGTATTAGATAACATTAAAAATTATAGGTTAAACATTGGATACATTAGCTAGTAACGTGTCATGATTTGATCCATCGTATCAGTCAGGGAGGGAGAAATACCAATTAAAAATATAATCAAGAACTATCGGCTAGTAGTGTAATCATTGGCTACTAACTAATCGTGCAATTCACGTATGGTTGATTTAGCTCCTTAGTGTAATCATTGAATCTTCCAGGACGATCATATATTTAGTTAGTATCTCAAAACACATAGTATATTGTACACTTCATATTCAGTTCATAGATTACCTTGTTCTATTTTCTGGCATTATAGTTCATTTCTTTATTCTTGTATGCATTGATTATATTTCTATTGCTAGTATTGCATATTCCTTCATTGTTCTTGATCATCAATTATATTCTCATCGTAGATAGCATCCTCTATTTTACTGTTTTATAGTTTTTGTCAGTTAATTGGAACTGCTATTGGGTTGTACTTCACTCCATTCCTGATCAGGAGTATAGTTTAAACTGTTTTATAGTTTTTGTCAGTTAATTGGAAGGTTTATCCGGATCACTAGTTAGTATAGTTAGTTTTTTTAGCACTTTGGTACCGGATTTATTTTCGGCATATATTTTAGACTTGGATATTATTTCTATTTGTTGTTGTTATATTTTAAACTGTGTAGTTATGTTAGACTTCTTTGATATCTTATTGTACTATAGATTTATGATTGAGTATTGTGTTGCATTAAGTTTAGTACCCTCCTTCTTGGAGTTAAGATATTGTTGGCAGATTATATTTTATTGTGAGATGATTAGATAGTATAGTGGACCTAGACAGTGTTCTACCGTCGATGCTGCAGCGTAGGTTGGACGTACCCACGTACTCGTGCCCCTTCACCGGGTGCGGATCGTGACAACGAGAATCATGTCAAGCAAATCAAGAATCACAGCTCGTGGAGCAATGCTCGTTCAGAACAAGAATCAAGAATTATCATGTTATTTTATAAATTTGGAAGACCCAAGACTTGTATATCGCGGACAACTTGTTTACAAGGAGAATTTTTAGATCTCGTTCCACGGACGGTCTCCGAGGCACCGGGGCCGATCCGGTCCGGATGGAACTCATGCAGTCTTAATCGTGTGTAGCAGGATGACGTGTGCTCTTCATGCTGCACCATTCTCGCTATAAGACTGATAGTCTCGTGTACTGGACGGGATGGCTTGCAAAATACCATGTACTTTCATTACATTCCATCCTTGTCCAAGTCTATAACCCGTCCTTTATGTCTATGCCAGCGACTCCTGATCATATAGATGAGTCATCCTCGCTTAGCGGCAATCCACGTGCGAGTCATTGCATCGCATCCAGTAAATCAAAAACACCTGAACGATCATGGGTATAAGATACTTGTACATAATTGAACACTTGAACATCCAATGCAACACATTTGAGTAATCCTTATAACTCGTGCACTTGAAACATGACCTCGCTCACTACACTTGTGTTTGCATATACTATTGTCCCTGGATTTTATTATATATGAGCGTGCTTGATTTAACTTGGTTTACCTTGGACAGGGAAGGAAGAATGTTAAGTTGGTAAGTCTCGTCGTGTTCCTTTTATACCGTACGATGCACTGCCACAAGAATTAGGCTTTTCACTATGCCATAAAACTGATCATAAGGCAAGACTAGAAAGATAACTTAATAGATGGTGCACAGAACTATTATAATGTGTTTGGATTTTTTGAGAGGGCGAGAAGCCTCCCCACCAGTGCATTCATGTACTGATAACCCATCAGATTGCTTGCAGGGTGAGGGAGAACCTCGTTTGGTACAAAAACCCCCTTTGTACGTGCTAAGGTATGAAGTTCACTCTGGAGCCTTGGAGCATTGCGTCCGGAGCTGAAGCACATATACAAGATATAATGTTGGAATATCACATATGTATCACTCTACAAATGTAGCCACTTAAGCGACTTGTAATCTTGGCTTAGCGCTGCTTGTAACACTTATTCAATATCAATAAAGAGCTTATTTTATTTCTATACTTGTGTTATTCAATGCTTCCGCTATTGACGACTCTGTAAACTTGTTACCAATCGCCTGTACGTTTCTTATTCCGCTACACTCGGACTATCTATGTGACTCTGTGGCTTCGATATCTTACCACATGTTCAGATCATGGCCTTGCGCGGGCGCGTCTTACGCTCGTGCGATATCATACCCAGATGGGAAGATCATCCCGCGGGAGCGCTAACGCGGTGATTCGCGCCCAACGGGGATGGCAGATTACCTGCAAGAGATCAGGACATGACATATTATACGAGCTATCCTAGTTGACGATGCAATAATAAATATTGGTGGGCTATATGCAAAACTAATGTTAGAAACACATATAATGTTGGAGATCTAGCATACCAAGAGGATGAGGTGGTCATGTCTCAACTTGCATATATGAGTTTGGCCGGTGTTGATGGTATGGAGGTTGACGTTATGTAGAGGATGATAGAGTTGACGAAGAGATTGACATAGAAGATTTACCTCATATAGAAGAGAACTCTGATATTGAGGTATCGAGCGAGGAACAAGAATTGGAAGATGAACGTGATAGTAATAATGGAAGTGAAAATAAAAATGAAGAAGTAGAAGATGAAGACGATTCGAAAAATGATTCGGAAGACGATGACGATTTTGAAGATGAAGAAGATTAGTACGTACATATATATGCATTAGCTTAGATATTTATTTAATTATTTCATCATCACACTAGTAATTACTTATTTTACCATACCATGTATTACTTTATGATTATCTATTTGACGACACCATTTTTTTATTTCCTGCAGATTTACCTATAGTATGGAGGAACGAGGACGATGGGTTCAGAGAGGATTATCTTCTCAGCATCCTTCGTCCACTATGCAGGCTATCCCATATTTTCGCACACGACATGAGGACGAGTTCGTAGATGCGGCGGATGGTTTGTCCCCGCCATATACTCGTTCTTCAGTGGGAGGAGCTACTCCATCTACAGGATTTCCATCATCTACTACCCCTTCTTCTACTCCATCCACTACCGACACTACTACACCGGCCACTCTACTAGCTGCTCCCATATGAGAAAATCTATTTCTAGGCCTTCTTGTGGAAAACAGAGTATATGTCCGCCATCCTGGAATTGTAGACCCCCCCTATTCTACCAGAGAGGCCAACCAATATCTTTCATCCCGAGCCATGGGCCGATGGAGCGACGTAAGCATTTATTTATTAATTCACACATTTATTTTGTATTTTTTATTCAAATTGCATATTATCTACTTATTTCATATTCTTCCCGATCAAGGCTGGAAATGATCTGGGGGAGATCATGCGGGGCTACTTTGATGGCCCTTGTATCAACTTTAGTGACATCCCGCTCGATCGATTATTCGCTTAGCTGGAGAAGCTCGGGGTATGTATATAAATTTTATTTGTAATAATATTTTTTTATTACAATGATACAAAATATTTTTATAATTTGCAGAGGTTGTACTAGTGGCCGGATCATAGAGATAGTGATATCCGAAAGTGCTACAAGATCGTCGCCAGTAAGATGTTGAGAGATATATCAATGACCAAAAGGCGCTGGCGTTACTTGGACCCGATCATCGCAAGGAGTGGCTGAAGGCGGATTACTGGGACCAGATGAAGAAGAAGATGGACACCCCAGCCTATAAGGCCAAGTAGGAGAAGGCGAGGGCTGCCCGTGCTAAGGGTGGTCTCCATACTGGTGGATCTATTCCGACTGTCGAGTATTTTTGACGGATGGTTAGTATTAAAATTTTCTGCTAGATTAGTTTTTTTTAATTCTAATTTTTTGCTTATTTATTAATTGCTTAATTTTTACATGCGACGAGGCCGTCAGAGCCGGAGAAGACCCCAAGACCGTCGACTTTTCAGCAATTTTTCAGCTGACCCATAAAAGAAAGAAGGATGTGAAGATCGTAGATGAGCGCGCCGTCAAAGTATATGTAAGTTATCTTTATAAAATTTTGTCAATTTAATTAGATTCTAGGTTTCTAGGTCAAAACAGTCAAACTATGTCAACTCTAGGTCAAACAGTCAAACTATGACATTTTTTAGTTTCTAGGTTGATTTTTTATCCATTCTAATGGTTTATGAAGTTATATTAGATTATATTAAGATTGTAAAAGCATATAAAAGAGGAAAACTTATCTATCACATGTAAATTAATCGACAAGGGTGATTACTATTTCATTCAATTTCAAAAATACTAAGAATCAAATAGTTTTACAATTAAGGAATGGTCCGATACCGATTTTGGTTCCGATACTTTGAACCTTGGTTAAATTATATAATATGATATCTAGTATCTAATATTATACTCTAACCAAAATTAAATATAGCACATATAACTCTAAAATTATTAACTCTAAATCTATTTATATGAATAAATATATAAGACATATAAGACGCCAGAGGGAGCGCTGAGAGCAGTACGCCGACTGAGAGAAATGATCAGTGGGTACAAGCTGTCAGGAAAGTGTAGAAATTAGTTGATTATTTTATTGATTGTCTCATTGGCATTATATAGCCTTACAGTCATTAATACAATGATCTCAATCATTATGACAATAATCTCATAATGGAATATCCTGTGACATATTCTGGCATCCCAAATATGTCCTCAGGATATTCTCATGTGCTTATACTATACTTAAATATAACACCCAACATACCATATCAACACTCCCCCTCAAGATGGGTGAAAGATATTCACTAAGCCCATCTTGTCACATCCTCTAATCATGCTCACTGAGGCGAGTCCCTTTGTTAGTCCATCTGCTACTTGATCCCTGGTTGGAACATGGCCAAGCTCCAGTAATCCCCTATCCAACTTCTCTTTGATGAAGAATCTATCAATCTCGATGTGTTTGGTCCTGTCATGCTGTACTGGATTATTGGCGATACTAATAGCTGACTGATTGTCACACCACAGCTTCATCTTGGCTCCTTGATCCAGCTTCAGCTCCAACAGCATATTCTTCAACAATAGCAGCTCTGCAACTCCCAAGGCCATAACTATGTACTCTGCTTCAGCTGTCGATCTGGCCACCACAGACTGCTTCTTACTCCTCCAGGAGACCAAGTTACCTCCTACAAATATGCAATATCCCGAGGTAGACCTCCTGTCATCAGCATAACTAGTCCAGTCAGAATCACAGTAGCCCTCGATGCTCACGTGATTGTTCTTCCTGAATATTAGTCCCTTCCCGGGAGCACCTTTCAAGTACCTCATAATCTGGTACACTGCATCCATATGACCCTTCCGTGGGTCATGCATGTAGCGGCTCACCACACTTACTACAAAGCAGATATCAGGACGTGTGTGGCTCAAATAGATCAACTTGCCAACCAGTCTCTGGTATCTGTCCCGATTAACTGGTTCTCCAGCCTCAGCATCAATCTTGAACCTCTGATCTATTGGTGTCGCTGCAGGTTTGCACCCCAACATCCCAGTTTCTGTGAGAAGGTCCAGTGCATACTTCCTTTGAGAGAGAACAATCCCCTCTGCTTCTCGAGCAATCTCAATCCCAAGGAAGTACCGAAGAAGGCCGAGATCCTTCACCTCGAATTCCTTGCCAAGCTTTCTTTTGAGTTGGGCAATCCCCTCTGCTTCTCGAGCAATCTCAATCCCAAGGAAGTACCGAAGAAGGCCGAGATCCTTCACCTCGAATTCCTTGCCAAGCTTTCTTTTGAGTTGGGCGATCTCCTGCTCATCATCTCCTGTGATAATCATATCGTCCACATACACCGCAAGCATGGTGATGTGGCCTCCACTCCGACGGAAGAACACAGTATGATCAGCATTGATCTGCTGATATCCCATCCCTATCATCGCCCTTCTGAATCTGTTAAACCATGCTCGAGGAGACTGCTTCAGTCCATAGAGGGACTTCTTCAACCTGCAGACCTTGCCTACTGTCTGATTGGTTCCAAATCCTGGTGGTATCTCCATGTACACCTCCTCCACTAGATCTCCGTGAAGAAACGCATTCTTCACATCCAGTTGGTGTAGCTTCCATCCACCATTCGCTGCCAGAGAAATCAGAGTCCTTACAGTGCTCATCTTTGCAACTGGTGCAAAGGTCTCGTCATAGTCGATGACGTACGTCTGACTGTATCCTTTGGCTACTAGTCGAGCTTTGTAGCGCTCAACCTGTCCATCTGGGTTCTGCTTCACGGTAAAGACCCACTTGCATCCAACTGCTCTCTTCCCCTCTGGCAGTCTCACAAGCTCCCAAGTGTGGTTCTTCTCCAGAGCTCCCAACTCCTCGTGCATTGTCGCTTTCCACTTTGGATCGTTCTTGGCAACCTGCCAATTATTAGGTACAGTAATACTATCCAAAGATGCTATAAATGCTCCATGAGAAGAAGAGATATGGTCATAAGAAACAAACTGAGCAATATTCCAACCATATCTGTTTGGAGGATTTCCTGCATTGCTGCGAGTGGTCATCCGTACAGATAGTGGTGTGGGAGGAGTAGAAGTAGGAGGAATGATATCTTGTGAAGGAGGGGGTATCACCTAAAGGGGGGTTGGGGTCGGTGCCTCAGGAGTTGGGACGAACGCAGGCAAGGGACTTGGCACTGGCACTGTCGGTACTGGTCCTGCAGTTTGCTTCTCTCTCCTGCTGTAGGTAAGTAACTCTCCCTGAGCCGTAGGCCTAACACCTTCACCTTCTTGTCCCTTCTCCGTGCCTCCATGCCAAACTTCTAAATCGGTTACCACCAAGTTCTCCATCTCCCCCTCTCGCCTAATACTGGCAGTATTAGACGTGTTGTGTGAAGTTCCGTCCTGGCGGTAGTATGGCTCCTGCTCCCGAAAGTGGACATCCATACTGACAAACTTCTTCTTCTCTACTGGACTCCAGCACACATACCCCTTCTGGGTCGCCGAGTAGCCTACGAAGATGTATTTGACCGCTCTAGGGTCAAGTTTCCCAACTGATGGCCTGTTGTCCTTCACAAAATACACACACCCAAACACCTTCAGTGGGAGTATCCCACTATTATTGCCTTGCAATACCTCACATGGGGACTTCCATCCGAGGACCTTCGAGGGCATCCTGTTGATGAGTTGAGCTGCTGTCAACACTGCATGCCCCCACAGACTCTGTGGGACATTCATGTCGATCATCATACTTCTTGCGACCTCCAGAAGGTGTCTGTTTTTCCTTTCTGTAACTCCATTTTGTGCTGGTGTGTATGCACAGGTGATCTGATGTTGTATTCCGTGTGCTGACAAGTATTCTGTAAGCGTCCTGTTGGTATACTCCGTTCCATTGTCAGACCTCAGTACCTTCACAACTGCTTTGTACTGAGTCTGGACATGCTTATGGAAATCCCGAAAACAAGCAGGTACATTACTCTTATTTTTCATCAAATATAACCAGGTAATACGAGAGGCACACTCAATGAATGAAACAAAGTACTTATAACCATTCATAGTGTTAGTAGCACATGGACCCCAGACATCAGAATGTACTACCTCAAAAGCAAAAGTGCTCCTATGACCCGTGCCAACATATGAGCTCCTAGTAAGTTTTCCTAACTCGCACGCATCATATACTAATTTCTCTTTATTTGTTTTTGCATAAATCTCTGGATACAACTTACTTAGAGTATCAAAGGAAGAATGTCCCATCCTCCTATGATGGAGTATCAAGGTATCCTCAGTCCTCTGCTGTAGTCCTTCCATGCCAGCCTTCTCTGCCATAGATACCAATGCTGAGTCCAGTCCTTCTCGATCTAGGTACCACAGTCCCTCATGCCAAGTGCCAGTCCCAAGTCTTCGTCCTGTCCCTTTCTCCTGGAAGGTCACCTTAGCAATATCAAAAGAAACAATGCATTTAAGTTGGAGGATTATAGAACTAATGGACAAGAGACTGACTGGAAAGGATGGAGCATGTAAAACATTGGATAATCTTACTGAACTTGTACAATTAACAGTACCCTTACCGACCACTGGCTGGAAAGTGCCATCAGCTGTCTGAATGCTGTCTGCTGATGCTAGGTGAGTGTAGGAAGAAAACTCACTAGTATTTCTCGTCACATGCCGAGATGCTCCCGAGTCGATAATCCAGTCTGATGATTTAAGGGAAGAGATAGACGCAAGGGCAAGTAATTCGTCAGTACCTTCTGATGGATGGACATACATGGCAGCGTTGCCCCTAACAAAGAATGAGGTGGATGCCTCCTCTGTTCTACTCCTCATGTCTTCCAGTGCCTGGTCCTCCACAGTAAAGGTGCCATCAGCTTCTCCGTTTCCTTCTGATATCAGGAGGTTCGCCCGATAACCTCCTCGGCCGCCTCGTCTACCCCCTCGACCACGACCACGAGGACATGTTTGGTCCTCGTCCACCACCTGAATCTCCCTTCCTAGGTGGTTTGGTACAAGCATACCGATGATGACCCATCTTCCCACAGTTGTAGCACTGCCGGTTATGCTGCCAGGGCTCTCCCTTAGATCCTGTGTTACCTGAGCTGGTGATCTCTAGTGCTGACTTTGCTTCGGGGGGAACACATGTCCAGGCTTGCAGCCTGATGCGTGTCTCCTCCTGGATCATGGCTGAGATAGCCTCCTCAAGGCTAGGGATCTTTGGTTGGGCTAGAAGTAGGGCCGTCCTCTGTGCGAAAGCTGCAGTCAACCCTTTGAGGAACTTTATCGTCCTCTCCTGCAGACACACCTGTCTCTCCTTACACTTAGGGTCCCCGCAGCTCGCCCGATCTGAGGAGTGATCATAATCCAACCACAGACGCTCCAACTCCGTGGCATACTCCTGCACCATCTTCTCTTCCTGTACGGTGTCATCAATCTCCCCCTTTATCTAGAAGACCCATAAGTTGTTCCCCACATCATCATAGGTCCTTCTCAACTTCTCCCACACATCTTTCACCATCTCAATACCGTCTACTGTGGCGGCAATAGACTGGACTAAGGAGTTGAGAAGCCAGATGTAGATCACCATATGAGTGGACTTCCACTCATCGCATCCTGTCGAGCCCTCGTCCGGCTCTGTCGTCTCGCCCGTCAGGAATCCCTCCATGTTTTTTCCTACGAGGGTTCTTCTCACCCGCCGTGACCAACTCAGATAGGTGGCGGGTCCATCTAATTTTAGATCGATGGAGGGAAGCTTCAACTCCGGCGACCCGCGTGCCACGATATCGAATTCGGAGTTCGATGCCCATCTCTTCTAAGTCCCTTCGTAACCTGCGATCGACTGACAGAGATCCAACGAAGATCCGACTCAAAGCATCCGCTACAACGTTCCCTTTTCCAGGCGTGTAGTCTATCGTCAAGTCGTAATCTTTTATCAATTCTAGCCAACGGCGCTGACGAAGGTTGAGGTCCGTCTGGGTGAATAGGTACTTCAAGCTCTTGTGATCAGTATAAATTCGACAAGGCACTCCATAAAGGTAGTGTCGCCACAATTTTAGGCCAAAGACAATTGCCGCTAACTCCAGGTCGTGTGTAGGATAATTTTTCTCGTGCTTCTTTAGTTGCCTGGAGGCATAGGCTATCACTCGATCTCGCTGCATAAGTACACACCCCAAGCCTTGCCCGGACGCGTCACTGAATATTTGAAATCCCGAGATCTCGTCTGGTAGTGCAAGTAACGGGGCAGAGGTGAGGCGATGCTTTAACTCCTTAAACGAAGCTTCACAGTCGGCGGACCACTCAAATGCGACTCCCTTTTGTGTGAGGCGAGTCAGAGGTAGTGCAAGTTTGGAAAAATCCTTCACGAACCGTCTGTAGTAGCCCGCTAGCCCGAGGAAGCTTCGAATCTCGCTAACGGATGCAGGTCGCTTCCACTCGACAATGGCCTCCACCTTCTTCGGATCGACTGAGATGCCTCCCGCAGAAATGATGTGTCCGAGGAAAGATACACTACTTAGCCAGAATTCACACTTACTCAGCTTAGCATATAGCTGGTTGTCCCGAAGAGTTTGTAGCACGGTCCGCAAGTGCTCTGCATATTCTTCCTCACTCTTCGAATACACCAAGATATCATCGATGAATACTACTACAAACTTATCGAGATAGGGCCGGAACACAAGGTTTATTAAACTCATAAAGGCAGCGGGTGCATTGGTTAGTCCGAACGGCATCACCAGGAACTCATAATGGCCATAGCGAGTTCGAAAAGCTGACTTTGGCACATCGTCTGGCTTGATCTTTAGTTGGTGATAGCCCGAACGGAGGTCAATTTTAGAGAATACCGTGGCAGTTTGCAACTGATCAAAAAGATCGTCTATTCTTGGAAGAGGATACTGGTTACGAATGGTTGCTTTATTCAATTCTCGATAGTCGATGCAGAGCTGCAACGAGCCATCCTTTTTCTTTACAAATAGCACAGGCGCACCCCACGGAGATACACTAGGCCGAATGTATCCTCGATCTAGCAAGTCTTGCAACTGTACTTTAAGCTCCTTCAATTCTGCCGGGGCCATTCGATACGGCGTCTTGGAAATTGGTCGAGTTTCTGGGAACGTGTCTATAGTGAACTCTATCTCTCGATCGGGCGGCATGCCTGGCAACTCGTCGGGAAACACATCAGGAAAATCCGCCACAACGGGAATAGACTCAACGTTTGCGCAATCTTGCCGAGTATCTCGAACGGACGCTAAGTACCCTTCGCATCCGGAGTGAATCATCCGTCGAGCAGACATTGCTGAGATCACCATGCAGGCATTCGACGCTTTCGACTCAGGACTGCACGTGAAGCAAAACTCGATCTCGCCGGGCAAACGAAACACGACTTCCTTTTTCGCACAGTCGATTGTAGCTGAACAAGCGTCGAGCCAATCCATCCCCAGAATAAGATCGTAGTCCCTTATGTCTAGAACTATCGCATCTAATGACAATTTCCGTCCCCCGATGCAAATGTTACCTTCACGACAGACTAAGTGAGCCGATAAATCTACGCCCGAAGGAGTACTAACACTTAGGTTTAAGCCTAGCGGTGTCATAGGGAATGTGTGTTCGGCGGCAAAATTTGCCGCAATGAAGCTATGTGTTGCACCAAAATCAAACAATACTCGAGCAGGTACATTATTAAAAAGTAATATACCTGACACCGTTGTTTTCGATGCAAGTGCCTCATCCCGAGTCAAAGCATAGACTCGTCCCTGAGCGTTTTGCGGTGCCTGGTTCGCTCGTTGAGTTTGTCCCTGACCCTGAGCTGAGTCATTATTCTGCTGCGGACGGTGTGAAGATGGATCGTTGGAACGGGTTGGACAATTACGAGCAATGTGGCCCATCTTGCCACAATTGAAACATCCTCCTTTGCTCGCGCGACATTCGCTGACGTGGTGTCCAGGCTTGCGGCAGTAGGCACAATTTTGTCCTTGCCTCCTTCCTTGATTTGAGTCTTGGGAGCCGCCGTTGTTGTTGTGGCGCTTATACGCGTTGTTTCCTCCTGTGTTGGTAGGACGCTTGTGATTGTAATTTTGCACAGCGCCGGTGCGAACTGGAGGATACTGCGACTCTAGGGACAGTGCATGATTCAAGGACTCCCGCATGGTACGATATTGAGTCACTACGACGTGAGCACGGATAGAAGGTCGTAGTCCGAGCTCGAACTTTCGTGCACGACTTTCGGCATCGACGAGCTGAGACTTGGCAAATTTTGCAAGTCGGTTGAACTCTGAAGCGTATTGACGCACCGTCATGTCTCCCTGCTTCAGTAGCACAAACTCGTCTTCCTTTTCGCGACGGACGAGGGGTGGAAGGTATTCCTCCACGAAGGTCTTGCGAAACACGGACCAGGAGATAGCCGTTGTGCCACCTTCACTCAAAATAGCTTGCTTGTGCACATCCCACCAATCATGTGCATTTTGACGGAGCTGAAGCTGGGCACACGCCACTTTCTTGGTCTCGTCTAGGCACAGCGCTTCAAAGTGGTCCTCCAACTCGACCAGCCAGTCCATCGCTAAGGAAGGGTCCTCGGTGCCTTTAAACGTAGCACGGCACATCTTCTTAAATTCTGATATCGACACGATTGACCCATTCTCGCCTGAGGGTAAGGTACCCTGGGAATTCTGCGGTCCGGTGGCTTCAGCAACTATAGGCACGGTTGCGGGGGCGGATGCAGAATGATTGTTGGCGACCATATTCGTCACCATTGTTTGCAGACTATTCATCTGCTTCTGCTGTGTATCCGCCTGAGATCGCTGCGCCATGAATTGAGCCTCAATCCGTGACTCGAACTGACTCTGCCGTAGTTCAGCTTGTTTCTGCTGCGTCTCCATCAAACGCATCATTCGCTCGAACGGATCAGCAGAGGGTGCGGCAGCTGGACTCCCAGAGCTGCCCGAGGTGCCTGAACTACTCGCTTGCACTTGCGCCACCATCTGCGCTTGTGCACCCGGCTCGGAAGTCGTTCCTTGAAAGGAAAGTAACTTGTATTAGTCTCAAGGTATATTATGGACTCATTGTATGGAACGTATCTCATTTTGGCCAAGCGAATTCAAGGGTCTACTCGGAAGGAACAAGGTCCTCTTGAGAAACTTTCTTTGTGAGATCAAAGGATCTGAAGCATGCTCTGATACCAATATGTCACGCCCCGATTTCGTCTAATCGATAATCGTCCCCCGGGCGTGATGCCGTGCACGCGTAGGGCGCGCGTGCACAAGGCCTTAGGCATAAGGATATTCTTTAGAACAATACAACAGAGTAGACATATAAGATAACACAAGGTTGAGGCATAGAAAAACTTTTCTTTTATTCATAATGAACATCTTGTTACATCGCTTGAATCAAAAGTATAAAATGCCCCACGGGCTTACAAACTTGGACACAAAATGAGATAGCCGATCCATACATTATATCCCTTTACATAGATTCAAAAACACAAAACACCTTGGGTGCGAGTAAGCACCATCGCCTTAGCGATATTCAGCAACGGAGAGAGTGAAAGGCTTCTAGCTTGAGCCTCCAAAAGTCTTGGCCACGAACCGCCAAGAATCCCAAAAGTCCGGAGAGAACTTCAGCTCCTCGCCGCGTTGCCTTGCGCCGGGGAACCTGCTACAACGAGGGTCAGTACTTCGAAAAGTACTGGTGAAGGCTAGCTGCTCAACTTTACCAAGCTCATGAGATGAGTTCTAATGAGTATGCTACAATTATGTGCTTAGGTGGGTTTCTATTCTTGCCTAGTTCAGATTTCATTTAGCAGGTATGCAAGAACAAAACAGTATAACTCAACATGCCACCGTTCGGTGACTTTACCTGTACCGTCTGAACCACCTGTACAACTTACCATAGCCTTCCCTGTCACGAAGACATAGTTAGTCTGCACAGTTTAAATATACACAACATCTTTCTTTGTTGTTTAGGAGCCATCATGGGTTTAGTCTGGGCTGGCGGCGACGCTTGCAGCGTGGGTAGCTAGCCCCGCTACAATTCTCCGCTCCCTGTGCTAACTCTTTTTAGCACGACTAAGAAAGTAGATTCCGCCCGGGTCGAAACGGCCCGGTGCCCCGGTAACCGTTCGCAGGAACCTGGATCCCTTGTGCACAAGAATTCCCATGACCATTTCTATGAACCGAACTTCATAGATTTACATACTAGCGATTTAAAGAACATCATGTACGAAACTGCTTTACTGTACTATCACAATCAACCAACAAGTTATATGAAATAACATGCAGCAGTTTATAGAAGAACACCTTGAACTTATAAAAGAACACTTTGAACTATCAATAAATACCAACCCATTAAACACCCAACGAACATGCATGCATTAATGAATTTATGCAAGGTTCTGTATGACAAGCAATGAGTGTTCCAAGCCTACTTCTTATCTTATCTTTTTATCCAACTTGTTACTTAATTGGTATCGTTTGATTGAATGCACAACTGAGTCAATTTTATTATGAACGGAGCCCTTGGAAAGAAGGTGCTTATCGAAATAGAGCCACTCACAAGTTGGTTGAATAGGAAGAAGAAGGAGAGATCTCTAAGACTCCGCTCGCGCGTCGTCTACACGATCACCTGCACGCACCAACGGATGATCAATACCTCTTGCTTCGGTCTCCAAGGCTCGATACGAAATGCGAAATCCTAAGAACGAAAGCAATGAAATCCATTGAAACCGTTCAAGAAAACGCAAGTCATAAAACCAACAAGAAAGCAACCAAGCGGCACGAAAACGGACAAGAAACCAACGCAACGGAAAGGCCCCTCTCGACTCTGCCGCCGAGTCCATCCTCGAGGCACAATCCATTGTATATGGGACCTGATTCCGAAGAAATCAATCCATAACGAGGAAAGGATCTTAATTCAATCTGTCCCGTTCGGACGGTCGTAAGTATTTCTTGGCCGCGCTCCCCGAATAGGGGGAACGGGGCATTACATCATAACCATCCAAAAGAAAGTTTCGTCCCGAAACTTAGGAATAGAACCTACCACTATGGAATAATGAGGGGAACCTTTCCCTCATATCAGCTTCAAGTTCCCAGGTCGACTCCTCGACCGAGTGGTTCCGCCACAGGACGCGCACTAGCGAGACGGTTCGGTTCCGCAACTGCTTCTCTTTACGATCCAAAACTTGGACAGGCTCCGCCGCGTACGACAAGTCCGCTTGCAGATTCAACTGACCCAAGTCGACTATGTGGTTCGGGTCGTGTACAAACTTTTTCAGCTGGGAAACGTGAAAAATATAGTGTACTTCTGATAGGGCAGGCGGCAAAGCAACTTGATAGGCGACCGAAGTAACCCGTTTGAGAACTTCAAACGGCCCAACAAATCTCGGACTTAGCTTTCCTTTTACTCCGAACCGCATGACTCCGCACATAGGCGAGACTTTCAAGAACACATGGTCCCCTTCAAAGAATTCAAGGGGGCGACGTCGAGCATCGGCATAACTCTTTTGTCGGCTTTGTGCTGTCTTCAACCGTTCACGAATCAACCGAACCTTTTGGACGGTTTGTTCAACCAGCTCCGGCCCAAGGATTTGCCGTTCTCCGACTTCGTCCCAGCAGATTGGTGACCTACACTTCCGCCCATACAAAGCCTCGTACGGAGCCATCTCGATGCTGGACTGATAACTGTTGTTGTATGCAAATTCGGCCAGCGACAGGTAGACGTCCCAACTTGACTTCGAATCGATCACGCAGAGGCGCAACATGTCTTCTAGTATCTGATTCACTCGTTCTATCTGACCATCGGTTTGTGGGTGATAGGCTGAGCTGAACTTTAACTTGGTCCCCATCGCCAACTGAAGGCTCTCCCAGAAACGCGAGATGAATCGCCCGTCTCGATCTGATACTATAGAAACTGGCACTCCGTGCAGCCGGACTATCTCGTCAAGGTAGGTCTGGGCGAGGCGATCGGCGCTCCAAGTACTTTTGATGGCAATGAAGTGTGCAGACTTGGTTAACCGGTCGACGATAACCCAGATTGCGTCGTTCCCCCGTTGCGTCCTTGGCAGGCCAACAATGAAATCCATGCAGATGTGCTCCCACTTCCATTCCGGGATAGCAAGATTTTGCATCTCCCCGCCCGGCCTCTGATGCTCTGCTTTCACCCTTTGACAGGTTATGCATTGGGACACAAAGAGTGCAACATCTTTCTTTATGTCGTGCCACCAGAAGGTCGTTCGGAGGTTCTTATACATCTTCGTGCTCCCGGGATGGATCATATAGGCTGCGTAATGAGCTTCCGCAAGGATCTCCTTTCTAAGTTCTGAATCATCGGAGACGCATAGCCTTCCTTTCACCCGCAATGCTCCATTTTCATCTACTGCAAAGTCCTTCGCCTTTCCCACTAGAATTTGCTCGTGCATCTTCCTTAGGAAAGGGTCGTCTTTCTGAGTAGATGTGACCCGCTCTATTAGGTTGGGTACGAATCGCATTTGAGCGACCCGCGCGCCACGATATCGAATTCGGAGTTCGATGCCCATCTCTTCTAAGTCCCTTCGTAACCTGCGATCGACTGACAGAGATCCAACGAAGATCCGACTCAAAGCATCCGCTACAACGTTCCCTTTTCCAGGCGTGTAGTCTATCGTCAAGTCGTAATCTTTTATCAATTCTAGCCAACGGCGCTGACGAAGGTTGAGGTCCGTCTAGGTGAATAGGTACTTCAAGCTCTTGTGATCAGTATAAATTCGGCAAGGCACTCCATAAAGGTAGTGTCGCCACAATTTCAGGCCAAAGACAATTGCCGCTAACTCCAGGTCGTGTGTAGGATAATTTTTCTCGTGCTTCTTTAGTTGCCTTGAGGCATAGGCTATCACTCGATCTCGCTGCATAAGTACACACCCCAAGCCTTGCCCGGACGCGTCACTGAATATTTGAAATCCCGAGATCTCGTCTGGTAGTGCAAGTAACGGGGCAGAGGTGAGGCGATGCTTTAACTCCTTAAACGAAGCTTCACAGTCGGCGGACCACTCAAATGCGACTCCCTTTTGTGTGAGGCGAGTCAGAGGTAGTGCAAGTTTGGAAAAATCCTTCACAAACCGTCTGTAGTAGCCCGCTAGCCCGAGGAAGCTTCGAATCTCGCTAACGGATGCAGGTCGCTTCCACTCGACAATGGCCTCCACCTTCTTCGGATCGACTGAGATGCCTCCCGCAGAAATGATGTGCCCGAGGAAAGATACACTACTTAGCCAGAATTCACACTTACTCAGCTTAGCATATAGCTGGTTGTCCCGAAGAGTTTGTAGCACGGTCCGCAAGTGCTCTGCATGTTCTTCCTCACTCTTCGAATACACCAAGATATCATCGATGAATACTACTACAAACTTATCGAGATAGGGCCGGAACACAAGGTTCATTAAACTCATAAAGGCAGCGGGTGCATTGGTTAGTCCGAACGGCATCACCAGGAACTTATAATGGCCATAGCGAGTTCGAAAAGCTGACTTTGGCACATCGTCTGGCTTGATCTTTAGTTGGTGATAGCCCGAACGGAGGTCGATTTTAGAGAATACCGTGGCAGCTTGCAACTGATCAAAAAGATCGTCTATTCTTGGAAGAGGATACTGGTTACGAATGGTTGCTTTATTCAATTCTCGATAGTCGATGCAGAGCCGCAACGAGCCATCCTTTTTCTTTACAAATAGCACAGGCGCACCCCATGGAGATACACTAGGCCGAATGTATCCTCGATCTAGCAAGTCTTGCAACTGTACTTTAAGCTCCTTCAATTCTGCCGGGGCCATTCGATACGGCGTCTTGGAAATTGGTCGAGTTTCTGGGAACGTGTCTATAGTGAACTCTATCTCTCGATCGGGCGGTATGCCTGGCAACTCGTCGGGAAACACATCAGGAAAATCCGCCACAACGGGAATAGACTCAACGTTTGTGCAATCTTTCCGAGTGTCTCGAACGGACGCTAAGTACCCTTCGCAGCCGGAGTGAATCATCCGTCGAGCAGACATTGCTGAGATCACCATGCAGGCATTCGACGCTTTCGACTCAGGACTGCACGTGAAGCAAAACTCGATCTCGCCGGGCAAATGAAACACGACTTCCTTTTTCGTACAGTCGATTGTAGCTGAACAAGCGCCGAGCCAATCCATCCCCAGAATAAGATCTTAGTCCCTTATGTCTAGAACTATCGCATCTAATGACAATTTCTGTCCCCCGATGCAAATGTTACCTTCACGACAGACTAAGCGAGCCGATAAATCTACGCCCGAAGGAGTACTAACACTTAGGTTTAAGCCTAGCGGTGTCATAGGGAATGTGTGTTCGGCGGCAAAATCCGCCGCAATGAAGCTATATGTTGCACCAGAATCAAACAATACTCGAGCAGGTACATTATTAAAAAGTAATATACCTGACACCGTCGTGTTCGATGCAAGTGCCTCATCCCGAGTCAAAGCATAGACTCGTCCCTGAGCATTTTGCGGTGCCTGGTTCGCTCGTTGAGTTTGCCCCTGACCCTGAGCTGAGTCATTATTCTGCTGCGGACGGTGTGAAGATGGATCGTTGGAACGGGTTGGACAATTAAGAGCAATGTGGCCCATCTTGCCACAATTAAAATATCCTCCTTTGCTCGCGCGACATTCGCTGACGTGGTGTCCAGGCTTGCGGCAGTAGGCACAATTTTGTCCTTGCCTCCTTCCTTGATTTGAGTCTTGGGAGCCGCCGTTGTTGTTGTGGCGCTTATGCGCGTTGTTTCCTCCTGTGTTGGCAGGACGCTTGTGATTGTAATTTTGCACAGCGCCGGTGCGAACTGGAGGATACTGCGACTCTAGGGACAGTGCATGATTCAAGGACTCTCGTATGGTACGATATTGAGTTACTACGACATGAGCACGGATAGAAGGTCGTAGTCCGAGCTCGAACTTTCGTGCACGACTTTCGGCATCGGCGAGCTGAGACTTGGCAAATTTTGCAAGTCGGTTGAACTCTGAAGCGTATTGACGCACCGTCATGTCTCCCTGCTTCAGTAGCGCAAACTCGTCTTCCTTTTCGCGACGGACGGCGGGTGGAAGGTATTCCTCCACGAAGGCCTTGCGAAACACGGACCAGGAGATAGCCGTTGTGCCACCTTCACTCAAAATAGCTTGCTTGTGCACATCCCACCAATCATGTGCATTTTGTCGGAGCTGAAGCTGGGCACACGCCACTTTCTTGGTCTCGTCTAGGCACAGCGCTTCAAAGTGGTCCTCCAACTCGACCAGCCAGTCCATCGCTAAGGAAGGGTCCTCGGTGCCTTTAAACGTAGCACGGCACATCTTCTTAAATTCTGATATCGACACGATTGACCCATTCTCGCCTGAGGGTAAGGTACCCTGGGAATTCTGCGGTCCGGTGGCTTCAGCAACTATAGGCACGGTTGCGGGGGCGGATGCAGAATGATTGTTGGCGACCATATTCGTCACCATTGTTTGCAGACTATTCATCTGCTTCTGCTGTGTATCCGCCTGAGATCGCTGCGCCACGAATTGAGCCTCAATCCGTGACTCGAACTGACTCTGCCGTAGTTCAGCTTGTTTCTGCTGCGTCTCCATCAAACGCATCATTCGCTCGAACGGATCAGCAGAGGGTGCGGCAGCTGGACTCCCAGAGCTGCCCGAGGTGCCTGAACTACTCGCTTGCACTTGCGCCACCATCTGCGCTTGTGCACCCGGCTCGGAAGTCGTTCCTTGAAAGGAAAGTAACTTGTATTAGTCTCAAGGTATATTATGGACTCATTGTATGGAACGCATCTCATTTTGGCCAAGCGAATTCAAGGGTCTACTCGGAAGGAACAAGGTCCTCTTGAGAAACTTTTTTTGTGAGATCAAAGGATCTGAAGCATGCTCTGATACCAATATGTCACGCCCCGATTTCGTCTAATCGATAATCGTCCCCCGGGCGTGATGCCGTGCACGCGTAGGGCGCGCGTGCACAAGGCCTTAGGCATAAGGATATTCTTTAGAACAATGCAACAGAGTAGACATATAAGATAACACAAGGTTGAGGCATAGAAAAACTTCTCTTTTATTCATAATGAACATCTTGTTACATCGCTTGACTCAAAAGTATAAAATGCCCCACGGGCTTACAAACTTGGACACAAAATGAGATAGCCGATCCATACATTATATCCCTTTACATAGATTCAAAAACACAAAACACCTTGGGTGCGAGAAAGCACCATCGCCTTAGCGATATTCAGCAACGGAGAGAGTGAAAGGCTTCTAGCTTGAGCCTCCAAAAGTCTTGGCCACGAACCGCCAAGAATCCCAAAAGTCCGGAGAGAACTTCAGCTCCTCGCCGCGTTGCCTTGCGCCGGGGAACCTGCTACAACGAGGGTCAGTACTTCGAAAAGTACTGGTGAAGGCTAGCTGCTCAACTTTACCAAGCTCATGAGATGAGTTCTAATGAGTATGCTACAATTATGTGCTTAGGTGGGTTTCTATTCTTGCCTAGTTCAGATTTCATTTAGCAGGTATGCAAGAACAAAACAGTATAACTCAACATGCCACCGTTCGGTGACTTTACCTGTACCGTCTGAACCACCTGTACAACTTACCATAGCCTTCCCTGTCACGAAGACATAGTTATTCTGCACAGTTTAAATATACACAACATCTTTCTTTGTTGTTTAGGAGCCATCATGGGTTTAGTCTGGGCTGGCGGCGACGCTTGCAGCGCGGGTAGCTAGCCCCGCTACAATTTCCCGCTCCCTGTGCTAACTCTTTTTAGCACGACTAAGAAAGTAGATTCCGCCCGGGTCGAAACGGCCCGGTGCCCCGGTAACCGTTCGCAGGAACCTGGATCCCTTGTGCACAAGAATTTCCATGACCATTTCTATGAACCGAACTTCATAGATTTACATACTAGCGATTTAAAGAACATCATGTACGAAACTGCTTTACTGTACTATCACAATCAACCAACAAGTTATATGAAATAACATGCAGCAGTTTATAGAAGAACACCTTGAACTTATAAAAGAACACTTTGAACTATCAATAAATACCAACCCATTAAACACCCAACGAACATGCATGCATTAATGAATTTATGCAAGGTTCTGTATGACAAGCAATGAGTGTTCCAAGCCTACTTCTTATCTTATCTTTTTATCCAACTTGTTACTTAATTGGTATCGTTTGATTGAATGCACAACTGAGTCAATTTTATTATGAACGGAGCCCTTGGAAAGAAGGTGCTTATCGAAATAGAGCCACTCACAAGTTGGTTGAATAGGAAGAAGAAGGAGAGATCTCTAAGACTCCGCTTGCGCGTCGTCTACACGATCACCTGCACGCACCAACGGATGATCAATACCTCTTGCTTCGGTCTCCAAGGCTCGATACGAAATGCGAAATCCTAAGAACGAAAGCAATGAAATCCATTGAAACCGTTCAAGAAAACGCAAGTCATAAAACCAACAAGAAAGCAACCAAGCGGCACGAAAACGGACAAGAAACCAACGCAACGGAAAGGCCCCTCTCGACTCTGCCGCCGAGTCCATCCTCGAGGCACAATCCATTGTATATGGGACCTGATTCCGAAGAAACCAATCCATAACGAGGAAAGGATCTTAATTCAATCTGTCCCGTTCGGACGGTCGTAAGTATTTCTTGGCCGCGCTCCCCGAATAGGGGGAACGGGGCATTACATGTATCGGGGTCCATCACTAAAATTCGTCGCTAATTCGTCACTGGGAGTGACGACTTAGCGACGGATTAGCGACGAAATATGTGAGCCTAGAAAGTGTAAAACCTTCTGAAAATTTTGACAATTTTTGGGCTCACATAATCCGTCGCTATTATGTCGGTAACTAGTCAGAAAGTTTAGCGACGGAACTTATACGTCGCTGACATTATGTCCCTTATTCCGTCGCTAAGTCGTCACTTGAGCGACGGATTAAAGCGACGGCTTAGCGACGGAAAATTCGCAACGACGTTAATATTTCTGACGAAAAAATTTCGTCTCTAATCTGTCGCTATTTGAAAATAACGACTCGTGCGTTGCGTCCGTGCAAGGCCATGGTTCATTGGCTGGCGGTAAGAGATCTAAGCCACAGAGTCGCACAGATTGTCCGAGTGCAGCGGAATGTATAAACGCATAAGTGAATGGTAACAAGTTCACTGAGTCGACAGTAGCGGAAGCAAAGATTGAATAACACAAGTATAGAAATAAGGCAACTCTTTATTGATATAAACAAGTGTTACAAGAGGCGCATAGCCGAGATTACAAGTCGCTCAAGCATCTCTTTCTGAAACAGTAAACGCATGACAAGTGACTACATTTGTAGAAAAAAATTATATTTTAGCGACGGATATTTACGTCGCTAAAACAGCATATTTTTGTAGTGCTTAATGGATTGATTGATTATTGAAAGTCAACTATTGTTGTTGTCACGTAGGCCATGCATGCAAAAGTTAAGAACTGTTGGCTCGGATAAGTTCTTAAACTTAATGAGTTTTTGAACATTTAAAATATTCGACATACTTTATAGAAAGTACAGGTAGTTTAGCACTAGAAAAAGAATAGTACCTTATAATACTAGTGTGACATAAAACAACATGAAGGTGGCCACTTCTATAGCTTTCTCTGGAATCTCTTCCCATGCATGGCCTACGTACCAACAGTTCTTGTCCGAAAACGGAACACACTCCATGTTCTCTCTATACATTATTCGTGGACTTTCATTGATGAACCAATCAATCCATTAAGGATCTGCTTAATTTTGAGATCCAAATATTAATTATATATATTATGGAGATCCAAACACAAATTTTAAAACTTATCTGAGACCCAAAGTCTAAATATTCCTTCTTTTTTTACTCCAAATTTTAGTATTTGTTATAATATCCACTCCAAATTTATTTACTGTATTTTAAATTAGAAGAAATTCATAGAACCATACTATTGTATACTTTAATTTTATGCTTATAAAGTATGCTAAATTAGAATAATTATCTGGACAAATAACAAATATCTGAATTCCTTCCAATTAACTTATAAATTAGAAACATACATTGGAATATAACAAATACTAAAAAAATTCAAACGCTTAATATTTTTTTCTTTTCAGAAAGTATACTTCATAGAAAAAGAGTTGGTTTATAGTATTACAAATAATGTTATAGTTAAACGCTTTCAAAGTATGAAAATTCGTAGAGAACAATTGTGAGATATAATACTTTATTATGTGAAAATAGTAGTATTTAATATAATATAATATTATTATATTCAAAAAAATTTGGGGGACATTGTTTCTGAACCCATTATGATTGTGTTTCCAGTGAATTGTAATCCTGAATCTGTCACTGGCAGGACTGGGCCGGAATATTGGATTGTCCTATCCGAAACTAATTTTGACCGTCTCTCGCGCGATTCTTATTGTGGGCCGGTTCTTGGGTCATCATTGATTCCTATCTTTTGTAGGGTCACGTTGAGCGTGGAGGATTGTCCTAGCAGAGAGGGGTTGTCCAAATCCGAAGTCTTTTCGGACTTACCTCTGATCGACACTAGATATGGGATCATGATCTATCAGGCCTTTGACTAAATTGTTATTCCCACAATTACAAAAGTCCGACAAAAACTCCAACAACAATCATGCATTATTTATTCGTTGAGTTGGTCCTGAGTTCATGGAGGTCCGAGATAAATTTTCAAAATGAAGTTCTTATACATAATGTAAAAAAAAATAAAACAAAAGTAGAATGTAAAAAAATAAAACAAAAATAAAATAAAATAAAAAAATATCTCAACTATGATTTGAACTATGAACCACTAGTATGCAAGTCTAATATAATAATCATATATCACATTTATTTTGTGATAAGAAGGGTCCATGATACATATTAATTCTATTTTCGGTACAAAATTATTTATATATTTAAATTAAATTTTTTTTTGGTCTTCCTAGTCTATGGGGTCCTCGGTGATCGTTCTGTCTGCCATGGACGAGGGCCGGCCCATCGCTCTCCCTCTCGTTATGCGTTCTTCTAAATAGACATGCTGGATTCATCCTTCCATAGCGTACACACTTTTGAAATCATTGATGTTCACCTTTCTTTCGTTCTCACATTGCACCATTGCGTGTGCGTAACTAATTAGCTACTTGTAGTGCTTGTAGTGAATGAACAACAAAAACTGCTTAGACGTTCTAATGGTGCAAGTTATTTGTGTGGGAGGAAATGAAATTCCATCTAGAAATTTTATTTAAAAGGTTTCAATTTTTTGTAGATGTATTATTTATTGATTAAATAGTAATTTTTTAGATAATAGAATTCTTCTACAACTGATTCTTGATGTATAATTGTGGTTAAAAAAATTGTTAGTCTCGAGATTTAATCAAAAGATGGATAAACGATATCAGAATCAAAGGTTCATATAAACCTTTCGGTATAGTGTCTGTTGGATTCTGAAGTTGTAGTCGAGATCAGGAGTTCACACAAAACTTTTTTCTCTGATATCCTCGATTCCAACGAAGAACTACTATATGAAAATATCTCGATTACAACTTCTGTAATTACAAGAATCAAAATATAAAACTCTCGTTCTTCCTCACAAATGGAGTTGCAGAAGGGACATAACGGATTACAACTATGCAGAAGAGTAGAGGAAGAAAATGATAGGTACAACGCTTGCTAGGGTGATAAAAATTATCGTTGCTCAAAGGAAGATTCGTCGCCCCCACACGATCTGCTCCCAGGAAACAACATGTTCTGAGAAGAACTACTGGAACGCCCGTCGTCACCTCTGTCACGAACTCGCACGATCTTTTGGACTCCAATGGTAGAGGTAAAACATTACTCTCTCTTTGTCTCAATTTTTCGAAGTAAGTTCTCAATGGAGGCACACAAAAAGTTTATAGAGTAGGGTTGAAACCCTAACCATCATAATGGCCCCCCACCAATTACAAAAAGATATGAATGAATTAAATTCAAATTCCACAAAAAATGGATCTGATTAATTGACCCAATGTTTTCATTTTTATGACCTTCCACCAATTATGGTATGATAATAATGAATTATATGCACATCCCAAAAGATTAGGAGAGATTTGAATTCAAATTATTCTGCCATAATCTTCAAATAATTATAGTAGGATAATAATAAATAAAATGCATATCCCAAAAGATTAGGAGAGATTTGAATTCAAATTATTCTGTCATAACTGTCAAGATCCACAATCAGAGGATCTGATCAATCTGACATGCTAAGTGCAAATTGTGCAAACAAAGCACCACTTTGCGCCCTTGAGCCCGAGTCCGAGTCGCTAAGTCCTTTTGGGACAACTCCTAAGAAATTTTTTCCAAGAAAGTGGTAAAAAGCGTAAATACTTTCTTTGAAGAGTTAATCATTGTTCCTCCTAGAAAAATACCCCCACATAACATCCACATGTGTCCTACCACAACCTATGTGCATGTCTCAACACAAGCAAAGCATTATATTGAGATACCCACTTGGAGTTGTAGCCAATGTGGGACTATCTTTACTAGTCCAAGACAATAACTCCAACAATCCCCCAAATATCTCTCTCTCTCTCTCTCTCTCTCTCTCTCTCTCTATATATATATATATATATATATATATATATATATATATATATATATATATATACGGGTTGAAAATTTTCCACAGTGACTGTCCACCATGAATTAGGATAGATGTCGCTTACGACTTAAAACTTTTCACATTGATCAAATAACAGTTTGATACAAAAATGGACTAAGTCTTGAATTCTGCACCATAGCTGCAATTCTTTTCACTCACACAATGACATCAGTTGTGCATCTGGTCGCACGTTAAAGGTCCTGTGCTGACATGTTCTCGGTGTATGTATCTTGGGTGTCTACAAGTTTACCCTTAAGAAACGGCCCATATCTCTTTCCAAATACTTAGGTGAGTTCTTTCAGAGAGTTTAAAATTTTCTATCATGAAGCCTTGCGCTTTCTTGCGGTGTTACGTCGTATGACATGGCTTGAACCCGAGGTCCGCAACCCCTTGGTGGTGTCATACCACAGTAACATGTGGTCCCAAGCCTCTTTGTAGTGTTGTCCTAGCCATGCATCATGGAGCATTGAGCAATTTTGTGGTGCAACGCCGCTACGACATGGCCCAAAGTCGAGGTCCGCAAACTCTTGGTGATGTCGCGCCACTGTCAACAGTTCCATCGGCCTTCATCTTCTTCTTGGAGATCCACTTGCATCCGATTAGTTTAGCTCATTTAGGTAGATCGACCAACACCCAAGTGTTATTGAAGGTTATTGAGTCATACTCATCATTAATAGCCTCCTTACAGAAGATAACATCTCTGGTCTTCATCGTATCAACATAGGTAAGCGGATATGATTCCACATGATATGTGACAAAATTATCTCCGAAGTCCTTTTTCTCCTCCCTCGCTTAGTCACCAGTTCTGCGAGTTCTGGTTCGAACATTGTCTCTTCAATGACAACTTCTTCTTGGACTATATTATCTTTGTAATTGTCAGCCTCTATGCACCCGCACTATTCTTCGGAATGTCCGCGAGAACAATGTTCTTGTGCCTTACAAATTTGTCTTCAAAGAATTTTGCGTCATGAGATTCAATGATATGGTTAGATTCGATATTCATGAATCTCCGAGCATCACTCTTTTCAGTATATCCCAAGAATGGTCTTTGTAGTTCTCATTCCCAACTTCTCAACCATCAAGTCCGGAAGCTTCACATACGCCATACACCCCCCACATTCGAATAAAATTCAAGTTGGGTTTGACTTTGAAACCAGAGTTCATGGGTACAGTGACATCGAAAGTTGCATACGGCATTCTGTTCAGAATGAAAATAGCCGTGAGCGCAGTTTCTCCCCAGAAGCAGTTTCAAAGACCCATAGTTAACAACATAGAGTTGATTATCTCTGTCAACGTCTTGTTCTTCCTTTGTGCAAATCCATTTGATTGATGAGAATATGGAGCAGTCGTCTCATTAAAAATTTTATGTTCTCTGCAGAACAATACGAATTCAAGAGACCTATACTCTCTGTCTCGATCACTTTTGAGTCTCTTGAGTTGTTGTCCAGTTTGACGTTCAGCTTCAGCCCTGAACTTCTCGAATGCTTCATCTTTTGACTTGAGAAGATAGACAAACGCGTACTTCAAGAAATCGTCGATGAAAGTAATGAAGCACTTTATTTCGGCCTTAGTAGAGAATTATTTGAAGTCACATATATCTGAGTGCACCAACTCCAGAAGATCTGGGCTTCGGTTTACCCGTTTGAACAATTTTCTTGTGATCTTTGTCTGCGCACAAACTTCACACTTCTCCACCTCCTTATCCCTACATTTAGAGATAAGCCCTAGACTAGATATTTTGTTAATTCTTTTATAATGAACATATCCTAGTCTATTATGCCACAATTCAAGAGAATATCCAGAAGAAAAGATTGTATTAACATTATCAGTCGGAGTTACAAGTTGAAGTTACATAACCATTTGACCAGCATTGTTGTCCATCCTCAAGCCTGCATTGCAGGACAGACTTTCTGAGATCAGGTTCTTGGATATCACTGGTACGTGCTTCACATCCTGAAGCGTCATCGACTTTTCCGAAGTCAAATTTAGTACCACCATCCCAATTCCAAGTACTTCAGCTTGTGCCTTGTTCGCCATGAAACATTCTCAGAGGTAGCCTTGTATGTGGCGAGAGCAAACATGGTAGGATGCACCGGTATCCACCCACCAATCATTGTCGACATCAATTGTGTCAACATGCGCAATCATACTAACCAAGTTAGTCTCACCTTGCTCTTTCGATTTAGGCTTGGATCTGCAGTCCTTCCGGTAGTGGCCCTTCTGGCCACAGTTGAAACAAGCCCCATCATTCTTGGGATTTGGCTTGAACGAAGCCGACTTCACCTTCAGATGGATGAAGTCCTTCTTATTATTGTGAGAAGCCTTATGCTCTTCCCCTAGGAGTTTCCAGCATGCACCATATTGACTTTAGCAAACTGTTTGGACAACGTGTCCACCTTGAGTTGAGCCCTCAACTCATCTTTAACATAGATCAAGTGTAGTAGGAGTTCAAGGTTGACCACCATATTTTTTTGGTTCATGTTAGAAATAAAGTTGCTCCATCTAGGCGAGATCTTGGCAACAATACCCCCCACGAAAAATACGTCGACTATGGGCATGCTTTCATCCTCAAGTTTTTGACGCAACTTAAAAATTTCTTGACCTGAGGCAACATCGTCTTGTCGACCTCAAATTGCATCTTCCTGACCTTTTCTGTCACATAGATCTTGTTTCTATTTTTATCAGAATTTTAGTGTCTATCCCGAGAATCTCAGACGTCTTTTGCATGGACCGTCTAATTGTATGACTCCGCCAGAGTATCTTCCTTGGAGTTCAGAATCAGCAATTTGTAGAGGTTGTTGTCTCTCCTCTACTTTGTCTGCAAAGTAGTGGCCTCAACAGTTCTCTGATCATTTTTGCCATCCGGAATATAGACTCATGATATGTCAACATGTAATCAACGTCCATGAGTTGAAGATTGAGATTGTCCTTTCTCTTCCAGATATTGAAGTACTCCCTATCAAACTTCTTGTTAAACCTTGTGCCAAAAAAACTTGCACGGTTATTCTCCATCTGACTCTGATTTTGCTTTAAGATTGTTAGTCCCGAGGCTTAACCAAAAGATTGATGAACGAGGCCAGGAACAGAGGTTCACGTAAACCTTTCGGTATACCCTCTGTTTGATCCTAAAGTTATAGCCAAGATCAGGAGTTCACACAAAAAATTTCTCTTTGATATCCTCAATTCCAACGAAGAACTACTATATGAAAATATCTTGATTACAACTTATGTGATTACAAGAATCAAAATAGCAAACTCTCATTCTTTCTTGCAATTGCAGTTGCAGAAGGGACATAACGGATTACAACTATGTAGAAGAGTAGAGGAAAAAGATGATAGGTACAACGCTTGCTGGGGTGATAAAAATAACCGTTGCTCAAAGCATGATTCGTTCCCACACGATCTAATCCTAGGAACCAGCAAGCTCTGAAAAGAACTACTGGAACACTCGTCGTCACCTGTGTCACAAACTCGTATGATCTCCTGGACTCCGATGGTGGCGGTAGAACCTTACTCTCTCTATGTCTCAATTTTTTGAAGTAAGTTCTCAATGGAGGCACAAAGAGAGTATTTATAGAGTATGGTTAAAACCCTAACCCTCATGATGCCCCCCCCCCCCCAATTATGAAAAGATATGAACGAATTAAATTCAAATCCTATAAAAAATGGATCTGATTAATTGACCCAATCTTTCTATTTTTATGGCCTTCCACCAATTATGGTAGGATAATAATGAATTAGATACACATCCAAAAAGATTAGGAGAGACTTGAATTCAAATTATTTTTCCATAACGGTCCAATAATTATGGTAGGATTATAATGAATTAAATGCATATCCCAAAAGATTTGAATTCAAATTATTCTTCCATAACTGTCAAGATCCACAATTATTGAGATCTGATCAATCTGGCGTGCTAAGTGGAAAATGCGCCAACAACGTGCCACTTTGCGTCCTTGAGTCCGATTTTGAGTCGCTAAGTCCCTTTGGAGCTTAGCTACTAAGAAAAAATTTCAAGGAGTGACAAAAAGCATAAATGCTTTATTTGAGCAGTTAATCCTTATTCCTCCTGGGAAAATACTCCAACATGGCACCCACATGTGTCCTACCACAACCCATGTACACATCTCAACATAAGCAAAGCATTATATTGAGATACCCACTTGGAGTTGTAACCAATGTGGAACTATCTTTACTAGTCCAAAGGCAATAACTCCAACAACTTTGATGCAGTCACGTTTGACAATTTTTTTTGATAATTGAATTTGATCTCTCAAGGACGCGAGTTTGGATCTTTTAGGGTACAACACTTAGGATTTGGATGTAAATATTGGTTGGTTTTGGCCGTAAGTGTATTGATATTAGTTGGATAAATCTAGACGGTGTCATAGGTTTCTTGAATACTTATAATGATTTGGGATGATTTGATATTGATGGATAATTGCAATATGGATGACCCCATAGAAATTAGATCTAGTTACTTTTGGGTTATAATCTTTTTATTTCAGAATAGAGTATAGTGTAGTGCTTGGGTAGGTTTGCTTTAGTCTGGATTTGTTTTTCTAAGTTAGGTTCGCTAGTGGTATCTTGCCTATGAGTTTAAGAAATATGGTTCTATGTGAGGCTCGTTGTTAATGGAGACCGAGAATGTTGGTAAATTTTTGGGAATGATTGGATCAAAGTTGGAGGGTATAAGCTGAGTGATAGATTTGCTAAGACATGAGTCATGAGGTCGTATTTATTGAGAAATGATGGAAAGTTGTGCTAGGATCATTTGTAAATTTATACGATATGTATTAATTTGGACATAAAAGATGTTTCGTGGAGTACATTGAATTCATATATTTGAGTATTTTTGTGCAATTATGCATTGAAAGAGTATGCATAAACATAATATCAGGAGAGAATTGCAACAAGCGTATTTGTTGTGTGCTGAAAAATTTGCTCAAGTGTTGATCCGAAATAAAAGGTATTTTGTATTTGTTTTGGGTCTTGGTCTGCGTGCTTTGATTGTCATTCAGTCGTGAAATGGACATGGGAGTTTGAATCACCAATGAATAAGGAATTTTTTTCATTTGTCAATTGATATAGAGGTTGGAGTTTATATTCTTTTGACTTTCGATGACGAAACTTTTCTAAGTGGTGTATTATACAATATCTCGTTCTGTGCGGTGTATTGTGCTGAGTTGTTGGCTCGAAGGGCCTAGTTGGACTTGGAGTCATGCTGAGATATCATTCAAAGATATTTATGATTCGGACGGAAGAACAATTTGATAAATAGTAGATAATTTTGATCATTCTCTTCTTCGCCTTCACATTTTAATAAAAATTAACTTTTCTTAGTCTTTAATTGTTACTATATTCCATAAGATTGTTAATGTCAAATAAAAGAACCAAGATAAAAAATAGTAATCTTATTGTTATTAACTTACTGTATAGAAATATGGAATATTGTATTGTTGTTATAATGAAATGGAATTGTGAAAAAAGGATTTGGGACCGTTGAGTAGGTAAGTGTGAAAATACATGTATTGGTAAGAGGTATGGATGTAAAAATTAAAATATCTCGAGAATGAACTATTGTACAAATAGAGAAATGCGTTGTTTATTTCAAATTTATGTTATCATGCATGTTTTGTTTTAATAGCTAAGTTGTATATACATACATTGTCATTGATAATTTGTGCATAAATTGAGATATTAGTACGAAGGAAAAAAAAAAAAAAAACTATTTTGTCCGCATAAATGGCCCGTGGGTTTGATCCGTCCGCCACGTGGCCGATTCCCATTGCCCTCTCCCCTATTTGCTTGGACCCGCCACCGGTTAACCTGCCAATGGTACGGCGATACGTAGCAGACGGACCAAAACCGCACGCCACTTCTGCGGACATCGTAGCAGCGTTGTAGTATGAAATACATATAACGTGTAATATATGTTGTCGTCGATCAGTCGCTATTTCATCGCCACATGTTGGCCCGCATTGACCTTTGTTGCTTGGCATTAGCGATGGATTGTATCGGTTTAGCGACAAAAATTCGTGGTGCCTACAGTGATGTATGATCATAGAGATTCATAATTGATGATATTTCTATTCATTCCCTAGCTAGCTCTTCCAGAATCCTCCAATCAAAGAGGTCCAATTAATGGATATTGATTGATTATTGAAAGTCCACGAAAAATGAATGTACAGAGAACATGGGAGTGTTTTCCGTTCCAAGTGGTAGTAGGCCATGGGAAGAGATTCCAGAAAGCTAAGAGTGAATGCTCAGAGGTTACTACTGAGCACTATCGAAGAAAGAATGGTGGAGGGGTCAGTACTGTGGAGTGGCCGGTGGTTGCTTAGTGTTGTTTATGGGATGAACTATAAGGCCTTTTGACTTAATTCCCATATATACCAACAATCATTATTCCTTGGAGCTCTCCCTCACGTTTCCAACTGAAATCATTGATAGGGGTAAGCTAAAGCATTATTGGACCGAAAATCGAATCTAACCGTCAGGTTTAAAAAAAATTCGGTTCGATTTCAATTTTAAAAATGCTAAAAAAATTATTTGAATTCGTTCTAAAACCGAAAATCGAATAAGATTTATACAAATATATAAATACTCTAATTCTATGCATATTTTGTGATTAAAAATGTGTATATTTTGAAAACAACAATTTTATTTATATGTTTTAAAATCCAACTTTGAACGCAACTTTGAAATACAACAAATGTGTGTATAAAATTGTAACTTTTAATATAATTTAACCACGACTTCAACTTTGGATCTGATCCATTAAACAATAACAATAGTCCAACCGAACAAACCGAATAATCGAATAGCATATTCGGTGCAGTTTCGGTTTTAAGCTAATATCGGTTCTGCTTCGGTTTTAGATTTTCTGAATTTCGGTTTATTCGGTTTTGACTATTTCGGTTCGGTTGAAACCGAATACTCACCCCTATCTGAAATCATTGATAGGGGTGAGCATTATTCGGTTTTCGACCAAAAATTGAATCTAACTGAATAAGAGATTCGGTTCGATTTGGAAAAAAAAAAAATCGATTCGATTTTGGTTTTGAAAATACTAAAAAAATTATTTGATTTCGGTTTTAGATTTTGGTTTCCGTACAAAAATCAAATAACACTTATACAATTATATAAATATCCTCAATCACTCTTCGCTGCAGCTTTGTCTCACGTTACGTGTTCTTCCAAATAGACATGTTGGCTTCAGCCTTTTCTATAGCATACAGTCATACACCTTCTGAAATAATTGATAGGGGCGAGCACTAATTCGGTTTTGAACCGAAAATCAAAGCGAACCGAATAAGAGATTTGGTTTGAAAAAAAATCGGTTCGATTTTGATTTTGAAAATTCTAAAAAAAGTATTCGGTTTTGGATTTTAATTTCGGTCCAAAAGCAAAAAAACAGAATAAGACTTATGCAATTATCTAAATATGCCTAATTTTATGCATATTTTATAATTAAAAATATGTGTATTTTTGTATATATTTTGAAAAATAATAATTTTATGTATGTGTTTTGAAACCGAACTTTGATAATTTAACAACTAGTTCAACTTTTGGTCCAATTTTGAAATATAATAAACGTGTGTAAACAAATTAGATTTCGTTTAATGTGATTTAACCACAATCTCAACTTTGAATTCGATCCATTAAATAATAAAAATAGTTCAACTGAATAAATTATATTGATTTTGTTTAATTTCAATTATGGCTAATTTTAACACGATTTTAATTTTAAATTTTTAGAATTCCAATATTTTTTTTTTTCACTATTTCGATCCAGTGAACGGAAAAAAACTGAAAGCTCATCATAATCATTGATGTTCACATTTCCTTTTCTTTCACATCCACCAACCACCTACCTTGTGCTGTGCTTTAGCGCTGGAACAACAAAAACAGCTTAGATGTTCTTCACATGGTGCAAGTTAGGGGGGAATTGAGAAATTGTTAATCATTCAAAAGCTTCAAATTCTAACTACAATTATTGCTCTTCATATCAATAATATTTTCTAGTTTTTTTTCAACAAGGTTTCTTGATATCTACATAGGCTCCACAAGATCTCCACATCCTATTATTTCACGGGATGGTCTATACGCACCCCACTCTCTACTTAACATATTTCAAATGTTAAACACATCTAAATTTAAATAATTTAAAATTATCAAAAACCTAAACACACTCTACTACATTACCATTTTACCTTTTTCAATTATAACATAAGAGTCAAATCCTAAACTATCAAAATTCTAAGCACACCCCACCCGGTCCCCCCTTTACACAACTCACATGGTCCCCTCTCTACAAACCCTAGTCTTCCATCATTGTTCCACACACTTTTGACGTGGGGCACTCGGATTGTTCGACCACCAAACAACAAATTTAGAATAAGGATTCACCCCCACAATGGAGAGGCAACTCGTAGAAGATTGATGCAGTGATTTTAATTATGTTCTTACTTTTTGTGTAAATCGAATACCAAAATAAGTTGAAACGATCCTTTATTTTGGTTGTTAATCACAATTTGTGATTCGAACACCATAAATTGTTGTTCAAACGAATTTAAATTAGAAAAAATTTGACTGTATTCGCGGACAGGTTCGCCCAACCAGGATCAAATACATAGCGCATTGTTCGACCCACGACGGTCGAACGAAAGGTCGAATGTTCAACCAACCATGGTCGAACAACATTGAAACTGTTTGGCCCCCTTTGGTCAAACAGTATTTACTATGTCCGAGTACACCTAGTCGAACAGAAGACTTAAGTTCGACCACTTCTGGTAGAACAATGATTGATCTGTTCATTGCATTTTTTGTCGTACATTAGTTTAGTTTCTTTAATATTTTGTTATCGTCTTCCCTCGTTAATTTTTAAGTGTTGATATTTTGAATAAATCTTGCAGGAGTGACATATAGGAGGAAACCTACCGTTTCTAATAGGAGGCGTCGGGCTGAAGAGTTGAGAGAACAGATGCTCCAATTCAAATGAACGAGCAAATTGAGGATCTAATTTCCGAGTAAAGTTTGAACGAGCAAGTTGATGACGAACATTAAGAAGAATAAGAAGGGGGTGAAGAGGGTTAGGATGAGGATGTATTGACGGGCCCTTGTCCCGGTGGACAGACAGATCACCGACTTATCCCGAGTTTCAAGACTCATATGGCGTTCAGAATTTTGAATGGGATTGAGAGGAACATGTTGAAGTATTGGTGCCACACGACCAAGATAGATACATGAATATTTTATGGAGATATTAGTAAGTTTTAAATGTTAGTTCATCATTCCAAAATTCTGGACTTGAGGTAGATTTCATACAAAACGCCAAACAAAAATCTCATTTGTACCTTTGTGGAGCGTTGGCAACCAGAGACCAGTTCATTCCACATGCCATTCGGTGAGCTGACAATTACGTTGGATGACGTATTTTGTCTGATATGACTGCCCGTGAGTGGATTAACGGTGGTTGCACCAGAAACAGGAAGGAGAACCGAGGTCCCTACAAAATTGATTAGTATGTTGTTGGATGACATAAAGGGAAGCAATCGATGTCGTTCAGGGCCACAGAGGTAGCTCGGTCCGGTTGGAGTGGCTTAGGCAATTTGGTCTAGTCCAAAAGGAACCTGATTGTCCTTTGGTTCCAAGCATTGTCCGTCGGAGAAATACGGGCTTGAAGTATAAGGTGACCTAAAAAAATTTGGGAGGCTACTTTCAATTTTGGAGCAGCCATGTACTGTCTCCCGAAGTCTGTAGGAGAGTTGCACACCCCGCATGGGAGTGTTCATCCGATTAGATGGATTGGTATCGGATGTTTTCACATCCTATCATCCAGAATCCGGAGAACGTCTCGACCGCCGTCAGTACTACATCAACCCAGACAGGGCCACAACCATAGGAAATGATCGGGCATGCTTTGGGATATTTAGAGCCGGTCTACCAGCAATGGGTAGAGAATGAATCAGGACTAGATACATCGATCTTAGCTCCAGCTTTTATGGTGTCCCGTTCCCCCTATTCGGGGAGCGCGGCTAAGAAATATAAACGGTGTCGTTCGATCGGAATAGATTGAATCAAGAACCCATCCTCGTTATGGATTTGCTTCTTCGAAATCGATTTTCATATTCAGTGGACCGTGCCCCAAGGATAGACTTAGCGGCAGAGTCATGAGGGACCTCTCCGCTGCATCTTTTGTTGCCTAGTTTTCGTTGTCGCTTGTTGCTTTCGTGCTTGAGTTGGTTTTCGGATTTTCTTGTGATTTCTTGAACAGTTTTGATGGATTTTATTGTTTTCGTTCGTTGAACTGCACTTCAATTCCGAGATTGGAAAGAGTGGAAGAGGTATTAAATCAGCTGTTCGTGGCAATGCAGGTGAACGAGCAGTAGGCGACGCGCGGGCGGAGTCTTAAATCACCTCTTTCCTTTCTTCCTTTCAACCAACTTATGAGTGGCTTATATTCGATTCAGTTGACCCTTCTTTCAAGTCTTCACATCTAAAATTTTGCATTCTTGTTTGTCCCGATCAAACAATACCAAGTAATAACTAAAAGAATGTCAAGATAAAAAGGAATATACTTGGATTATTATTGTTTGTCAATCAACTTGTGAACGGTTACCTTATTGCATGCTAGTTCGTTTAGAATATTCATCATATGCATAAATACAAGTTGGAATGTCTACTTCTTCTTTAAATTGTGTGTACAAAACTCATCATGTGATGCAATAAAATGAACAGGAAGACTATGCAAAAGTAGATCTTGCCCTGTTACTGTCCTGTGCCTGAAATTGCCCTGAAATTTGCCTCAATTAATAACAATGGTAGTCTACGCTTATCACGAACAACTTGTGCATAAGGTCTTAGTTCCTGTGGACGGTCGCTGGGGCACTGCCACCGATCCGATCCGGACGGAACTCCTGATAGTCTCCTGCTTCGAACGGAATGGCCTATGATACCCTGTTTTCTTGCGTTGCATGTCATTCCATCCCAGACAAGAACCATCCTTTAGTGGCACCATGCCAGTGATCCCTTGTATATTTAAAACTGTACAAAGCTAACTTGTGTCTTCATGGCAGGAAAGGACATGGTAAGTATTGTGTAGGTGGTTCAGACGGACAGGTAAAAGTCACCGAACGGTGGCAAGTTTATTTCAGTAAATTCTATATGCTGCTTGCTTGTAAAATGAACTAAGCAAGATAGAAAGACCACAAATAATATGCATGCTTCATTTAAACAACGTATTGATTGGTATAGTTGGGTTAGCTTGCCTTCACCAGTACGTTTCGATGTGCTGACCCTCGTTGAAACAGGTTTTCCGCACTAAGGAGAGCCAAACGAGGAGCAGAAGTCAATCCCCGATCCAGTCCAGCTGTAGGCGCATCCTGAGCGTGCCATCTTTTGAAGCAAGGAGCTAGCAACCCAAACTCTATGCAGCTATGTGGAAAGGCCATTATCCCGCCTGGAGGTCTTATATTTTGAAGTTTAGTAAAGGGATGTAATATACAAGAAAACTATCTCATTTTGTGTCAACTTGTGTAAGCCCGTACGGCAACCCTATGACTCAGTTCAAGAGTTTGTAATAGATGTTCATTATTAATAAAAGAGAACTTTTCCATGTTTTAACTTGTGTTTCAATTTATCTGCGTACTCTGAATATGTGCTCGTTATGCGAAAATATCTTGGGCTTGTGCGTTGTGCAATCTAGGCACGCACGACATCACGCCCGGGGGACGACTATCGATTCCACGGAATCGGGACGTGACAGCTTTAGTCGGCGCATATCATGCATTGAAGATCGAGGTCGAAGAACCACCTGAATCTTCTAGACGGGCATCCACTAATAGGAGTCGTATGATTTGTAGGTTGTAGATTTATGTCATATTGTTGAAATGCTTGTTGAAATATGATATAGCTTAGAAAAATTTATCAAAATGCTTGTTGAAATGCTTGTTGAAATTGTTGTTGAAATGCTTGTTAAAATTCTTGTTGAAATAATCTTTGTTCTTTTGTATAATGTGCAAATGATTTAAGATACATACAGTACATATTCACACTGTTCGAACACCATTGGCCGAACAACTATATGCACAGTTTGACCATTACTGGCCGATCCAGATTCACACAGTTCGACCATTATTGGCCGATCCAGAAACCTATCGTAAACATTCTAAAAACCAAACCAGCAGAAACCAAACAATACAGAAACCTCTCGTTGAACAGAAGTCGATTTAACATCTTAAGAAAATACAATTTTATAATCAAATAGTCAAATTACATTCGAAGTATACTAATCATCTGAACTAATCGGCTCAACACCTACAGATAAGCTTCCGGATCCATTAATTCTTTAAGCGTAGTAAGCGTCCATCTATAATTATCCTCGCGATCGGCCTCCAAATAAACATATGCCACAGAAAATATGATATTTGTGGATGTGACCCCAACCACTTCCAAAAGTGGCATCATATACCTGTTAGTTTTGTAGGTATAATCCATCAATAAAATATCGAAAATGGCACGCAACAAGTCCACAGTAGTCGGGTGAGCATAAAAAAGATCCTTCACCCTATCTATTTGCTCGCATCTCCTATCCAGGTAGTGGTACTTTTCCAACTCCAACTTTCCCAACAAGTATTGCATTTGAGATCGGCCTCCATGCTCGACAACTCTATGCTTTTGTCGAGCATTGTAAATTGTCTTCAACGTAGACTCATTCTAAGTAAAATCTTCCTTCAACGTGCTCAATATATATTTCGGTTTTGTATTGTTCTTTGATAAGTCTTTAACAAGTTGATCTTCGACGGGTGTTAGTCGACCGGCAAATAAGTGTCCTACCAAATATCGTCCCATCGTGTGATTATGTGAGCCGCATATAAGTTAATGACCATTGTCCTATGTCATTGAATTGCACTCCCTTCAAAAGAAACAGACATTCACATTTCTTCATGCTAGTAAGCCTTTCTTGTCTTGGCTTCTTTTCAATGTTTGCCGAATTTTTTCGAGCAACTTTCGGCTTAGGAGGCCGATATTTACCATCATGCTCACAACCCAAAAATACCAAAGATCGCCTACCACTATCCTCGCTATCCGATCGTCTAACCAAAATGACCATATTATGCCGGTTTCCTACCATATATGTCCAACTCACCAACGATTCACGATTTTCAAATTTCTCATCTATCCAAAATTCTTCTGAGAAATCTATTTGTTCATATATGGGATTGATGATGAGGTTCAAATCCGTCGCCTCATGTTCTTCTGTTCATTTAATAATGCTCAATTCGGTTTCATTTGAAGTATTTTTCTGTAAAAAAATACAAAAACCAAGTAATAAATACATTGTTCAACGAGAAAAATATGATGGGAATAAAAAATACACTGTCGACCAGACAGGACCGAACTCTACATCAATAGTTTGACCAGTACAGGTCGAACACTATATGTATTGTTCGACCCACGTAAGTCGAACCTTCACTCTAATGTTCGACAAATTCAGATCGAACGAACAGTGCTCCATTCTACCTGTATTGGTCGTGTTCATCGCGGAATTTTTTTTTAGCACACGAAATCTTTTCATACACTACTTAAAACCACAAAAAACATAATGATAGAACTTACATTGTTCCTTCCAAGTATTTTTTGATGATCCATGGCGCTTTTTTCTTCACAAAATAACGTAGGATTTCTAGGGTTTTTTGGGTTTAGAGTGAGTTTGAAACTTTAAAAAAAGGAAGAAGAAGATATTTATTGGATATAAGAGAAAAAAATTTAATTTTGGGGTGTGTTTAGAAATTATATTAGGTAGGGGTATTTGGAATGTGGGTATTCATGTAAACCCCCATATTATGGAATATGGGTAATTTGGTATTTTTAATTAATTTATTATTTTAATTGATTAAAAAAGTTAAAGTATTAATTTATAGAATCCTTATATATATATATATGACACTTTACCATGGCTTGGATATTTTGAGCAATACACGACCTTTTTTCTTCCAACCAAATTCACATTATTGGCCTTGACTGTATCTAGTACACTTGTGACATGGTTGTTGTATTAATTTGATCTCTTCATGCTCCAAAAATATGGAAAAATATCTCGAACCATTGACATTGTAAAATTATCTTCAATTGGCTAGTTGAACCCAATCGAGCCCAAACACCCTACCCGGGCTCTCAAACCAAATCCTATGAGATATGTACACTATCCCCACACCTTTTTCCTAATACATAACACATCCCACATATAAAATATATTAACAAAATATGAACAAATCAATTAAATGGTCCATAAATACAATATTTCCAAATTAGGAAAAACCCATATGCAATCTTGTTGCATATCAATTTAAATCTAAAATAAATCTTTTAAAATCTAATTTAAAGATTTTAGATCATCTTATCATCCTATTTTATCCTTTTAAATCATATCCCAAGGTGGAAACACTAGAACAAATCCTAACCACCAACCTACATATCTTTATACATATATAAACCTATCTAATAGGAGGACCGACCCTATTTTCTCCCCTCCCTCACGTATCCCTCCTTCCCATAAATTTTACAGAATATCACCCTCTTTTTCTCTCCTTCTCCATCATCTCCAAGCCTCCACACAAACCAAGGAGGCCGACCAAACCTCCTAGAAGTGATCGGCTACCCCTTTGAAGCCGACAGGTGCTGCTGGTTGCAGCAGCAGTTTTGGTCCTTCACAGCCTCCCAAAACCCTTCCAAACTAAATATTTATATTCTACTTGAATTTCTCAAGATCTTCCTCAAGTTTCGTGAAGTTTAAAATCTGTTTCGCGATCTAAAATGTCCGTGTCGCAAGAAAGGCCTCCGCCGTAATCAAGGACACGTAAGTTTTGTAATTTCTTTTTAATATATATTTTTCCCATGTAAGAACCTTTGTATGAACCCATAAACATAATATATATGATGAATTATGATACCCCCATACATGATAGACCCTAATTTGATGTGCAAAAATACTCTTAGATGACATAAAACTAATGCTTGGTAAAGTCGTGATCATATTAAAATAGTATTGTTGCTTGTTGATATTTTATTATTAAAATATAATTTTTCAGAAATTAAATATTTAGTTTCAGAATATAATTGGATATATTTTCATATATTAAAGAAGTTTTTATCAAGATGGCGACCGTGCATGCATAAACTAGTCGTCAGGTTTCTAGAACACCTAGTCGACGAGCAACGAAACCTTTTTGTCACGTCCCGCTCCAAGAATACTGGATAAATACGAGGACTGACATGGCCAACCGCATCTTGCAGAGTATACGAGGACTGACATGGTCATACAAAATTAGTGGGGTCCGAACCACAAGCAACAGCTACCACAAAAGAGCTCAAGGTGATAGACAAAACATATCACAACATTAGCAGAAAAGAGACAAAATATAATAAATGCAGATCGAGATTTGTACGGTATCAATATACTTGTCTCAAGAATATACTGGAAGAACTGATAACAAGATGCTTAAAAAGGAAAGTAAGGCAACGAGCGGCAAGAGAGCATAGAAACTACTCTGCATATTGACCACAACCCTTAAACCAAACAAGGACCGGGGTTGCAGACCTTCACCCGAACAGAACTTAGCACCCTAACCACGCGCCAAAATAAAAATAAAAGTAGAAGAACGAGCTATAAATAAAAGTAACACTATTTATTGTACGGCCAAACAGCTCTACGGCTTGCTACGATTAACTATCTAGGGTTGTCACAAGCCTTAATTACTAAATGCATGTTTTAAGAATATTGCTACCACCGATACTGCAGTCAACCCGGATGGCCAAGGGTACGTATGTCGAGTAAACTTAAATGCACATTCAACATCACTACAACATAACTTGTTACTTTATCGGAAACAAAGATTGAACTTGTAAGCATAAACTTAAAATTGTGATCATAAACATGCTTTATAAACATAAACTTGTATATAAACTTGTCCCATAGTATCGTAGCACGCATAAACTTGGTCAGTCATGGAGCCCTTGCCTAGCTGGATTGGTCCATGCTGTATGGGGCCCTTAGAGATCGGGCTAGCCGGTAGCGCAAAATTCTTCCCTCCCAATGATCTAGGAAATTCTTATCTTGTTTAATCATTGCTAAATTATTTCGAGTTCTCGAGTCGTGGATACTTGAGAACTCCTTAGAATAACGAGTCACGAGTATGAGCTTTTTACGAGTTATCATATTCGTGACACGCGATACATTGGGCAATACTCATACTCAATTGTCCGATGCCAAATATAATAGATTTTCATACGCAAATATTTCCACGGTATTATGAGAATTGTGAACTCGTACATAAACTTATCTCGTAAACTACATGTAAAACTTCTCTAGTAATATAAACTTTTATCGACATAAGGAAGCACACAACTATAATCACCATAAGGAATTATTAAATAGATATTATTAAAGCGAACACAAAATATGCACAAGAATTCCTGGCTGCATGTGCCCACTTGCCGTATGCGCCCACTGGCCGCATGCATCCACTGGCCGCATGCACTCACTTACCGCATAAACTCACTGGTCGTATGCACTCACTGGCCGCATGCATCCAATGGCTGAGTGATGGGTCATAAATGAAGTGTCAGTGAAGTAACATAAAGTGATCGATGTTATATGCCATAAAGTGTGTCCGTAAGAAAAAAAAATCATAAAAAGATTTGTAAGGGCGAAGCAGAGTTATACGTCAAAAGAGAAGAGGTATATAGTATCAATGACGCATAAGTCCGTTTATCGCATGCTCAGATTGTCGCATAGATGTCCCTCTTGGACTTAGTGAATTTTTATTCGTTCAGTGAATGAATATACAAGGAGTTCAAGGACTTAGTTCCAGAACACTTTGTGTCCAACAAGATGAACGCATGTTGTCAGTATGCGACAAGGAGTTCAGGCCGCATAACCCTCTTGGGCCGCATAGTGCTCTCTACCGTATAGGTCGCTGGCCGCATGAAGACTTCGTCTTCTCCAACAGCTGGTTCAGCTATGGTCGAAAGCTCCAAAAATTGAAATTTTATTTTTTTCATAAAAACTTTATTTTAACTCCAAATCAAGTGAAACAAAAATCAAATTGCACTTAATGAAATTCTCTAACATAAAGAACAACTAGTTTTTGAAAAAACTAAGTTTTAATAGATCAAAACCAGTAAAAACTTATGGAACCCATGAAAAACTCTAACTTAAAACACAGATCTACCAAAATCCATCCACCAAAAAATAAAATTCTAAGAACTAAAAATGATGAGGAACACAAGAAAAATAGTTTCTATCAAAAAAAAATTAAAACAACATATATATGAAAAATCTAAAAAAAATAAAGTTCATCATTGAGCAAGATGTACTTGCCTAAGAGCCCAACGACCTCTTCCTAGCTAGGTCCGGTGCTAGGGTTCGGCTAGGGGAGGTGCACGGGGTGAGGAAGAAGGGAGCAAGGAAGAAGAAAATAAAAATAAAGAAGAAGAAGAAAGAAAGGAGAGAGATAAAAGATCATATATATACTAAGAGGAGAGAAAAAGTAGTTTAGTCATGGGTTCAGTCAAATGAACCGAACCAAGTGTCCATTCTACATGATGGTCCTAAATCGGGTCTATGGCAATGCCAATGGATATTCTATTGGTCTCGGGTAGTCTATCTCAACAATAGAAAAAAAATAACAATAAATAAAATGACAGGAACCAACATGAGAAATACAACAGTAATACATTATCAGAAAAAATTAATTTTTAGAAATTTAAAAAATACCAAATCTGGAATCGGGTGTGACATCTCGACCCTCCTTAGCAAAATTTTGTCCTCAGATTTTACCAAGGCTAGTCGAGCTGGAACACACGAGAAAGCTCAAGAAATCATATCACAAATCAAATAATTATACTAAGCAAGTAACTAAAATAAAAATAACTGCAAAAGTAACTAATGAATAAATGCACAGAAGCATCACACAGGGGAAAAATGGAGGCATATGGATACATATACCCCTGAGTCAGTAAATTTGGAATTCGTCCTCGCTTGCCATATACTGACTCACAAAATGGACAAGAGCCAAGCCTTGAGTAAGGCGGTACCAACGATCTTATCAAAGACATGATTCTGATCCAAGAGATACCTTCGCAGTCGGTTCACATGATAGATATCACGCGCCACGAGATACGAGAGCAGAAGAGTAGGATGAAAACTCGCCTCTGCTCAACGAAAGGATCGAGACGACTATCGTAATTCGATCGCGTCAGAATACGAGATCATTCGACAAGAACCCAAGAATAAGATAAGCCAGAGAGAGCTCAAAATCTTACCTACAATTGTAGCACCTTCGGCTATCAACTGCTCTAGGTTGCCAAATATTTCGTCAGGCCAAGGTATAGGGGTTGTGGCTCAACTTGCTACTGGTTCTGTCTTGTTGGTTGGGCTTGCTGTACTTACGAATACTGCGACGAACGTTGATGCTGGAACTGCTGGGTCTGCGTCAGGAGAGGATGTTGGGCTAGTGGTCGAACTGATAATGCTGGTCCCCGGGGGCCTTCAGTCGCTGCCCTAGGTGGAGCTGGTAACTGTTGGACTAAAGAAGCTTCTGGATACAGAAGCGGGCATGAATCAATCATGTGGTCAGATGTCCCACATCTGAGACACTGGCCATTGGCCCTTCTACACAGATCTTTGGTGTGCCATGGCTTACCATAGTGGATGCATCCTACTGATACAGAATGCCTGGTAGATTATACTGAGGTTACTGTGGAGACTGGAGGTACTGACGGGCAAGGAGTTCTGACTGCTGGTGCTGGAGGCGAAGACTAAATACTGATGCATCTCAGGGATGAGTGTGACCTCTTCTGGCCTCCGGTCCTTGCTACTAATCTCTGGCCGACAAGTTCTTGGGACCTAGATGCCCTGAGTACTGCATCGTAGGTGGTATAATTATGACCCACCGAAAACTGCTGAAGCTCAAGATGTAACACTTGCTCAAATCTCTTGGCCCGGTCCTCTTCGGAAGCTACCATATGGGGAGCAAATCGGCTGAGTCAGCAAAACTCAGTCGTATACTGGTTAACCGATCATGTGTTCTGGCGGAGGTTGATGAACTGCTGCTGGAGCTGGAACTTGGCGGTGGTGTAGAAATACCTCTCCTGGAAACGTTCCTTGAATGCCCTCCAGTCAATGGGCTTCGGAAGCACCATTTCTTGTACTGCACACCAATGTCGGACAAGATCTGACAGTTGTAGCTTTACGACTGCTACATTCTCATCATCTAGGGTCTTGGTTGCATCCAGGATGGCCTCAAAGTCTTGGAGCCAAGAATCTGCTAAAACTATATCTTCCGTACCGAGGAACTTGGTTGAGCGCATGCGACTAACATTGGTTTCCGAGTTATGAAGTGACATAAAGTGATCGATGTGATATGCCATAAAGTGTGTCAAGAAGAAAAGAAAAAACTATAAAAAGATGTGCAAGGGCGAAGCAGAGTTATGCATCAAAAGAGAAGAGGTGCATAGTGCCATTGCCACATAAGTCCGCTTGTCGTATGCTCAGATTGCCGCATAGATGTCCCTCTTGGGCTTAGCAAATTTTTATTCGTTCGACGAGTGAATACACAAGGAGTTCAAGGACTTAGTTCCAGAACACTTTGTGTAATGAACAGTCATGCATCCAACAAGATGGACGCATGCTGTCGGTATGCGACAAGGAGTTCAGGCCGCATAAACCTCTCGGGCCGCATAGTGCTCTCTGCCGCATAGGTCGCTGGTCGCATGAAGACTTCGTCTTCTCCAACAGCAGGTTCAACTATGGCCAAAAGCTCCAAAAATCAAAATTTTGTTTTTTCGTAAAAACTTTATTTTAACTCCAAATCAAGTGAAACAAAAGCCAAATTGTACTTATTGAAATGCTATAACATAAAGAACAACTAGTTTTCAAAAATACTAAGTTTTATTATATCAAAATCAAGGAAAACTCATGGAACCCATGGAAAACCCTAACTTAAAAATCAGATCTACCAAAATACATCCACCAAAACCAAAAACTCAAAGAACTAAAAATGATGAGGAACACAAGGGGAACATTTTCCATCAAAATTTTTAAAAAAAAACATATATATAAAAAATCCAAAAAATCAAAGTTCATAATTAAGCAAGATGTACTTGCCTAAGAGTCCAACGACATCTTCCTAACTAGGTCCGGTGCTAGGGTTCTGCTAGGGGAGGTACACGGGGGTGAGGGATAAGGGAGCAAGGAAGAAGGAAATGGAAATGAAGAAGAAGAAAGTAAGGAGAGAGAAAAAAAAAGCTCATATATATACTAAGAGGAGAGGAAAAGTGGTTTAGTCATGGGTTCAGTCAAATAAATTAAATCAAGTGTCCATTCTATATGCTGGTCCTAAACCGAGTCTATGGCAATGCCAATGGGTATTCTACTGGTCTTGGGTAGTCTCTCTCAACAATAAAAAAAATAACAATGAATAAAATGACAAGAACCAACATAAGAAATACAGCAGAAATACATTATCAGGAAAAATTAAATTCTAGAAATTCAAAAAATTCAAGAAATACCAAATCTGGAATTGGGTATGACACTTATGCATGCAACGGTACCCGTTTTGGTATTTTTCACTAAATAAACCATAATTCCAGAATTTAAATTATTTTAATTTAGTATTAATGGATGTCGTCATTCGTGTTTGAGAGCCGACAAGCATATTCGAGATATAGTTTAGTATTATTCCAAGTTTTGGGACATCGTATCGTATCTGCGTATATATAGGATTACACGTGTCAGAAATCATGTAGGTGCCTATATATACGTAAGAAAACATAATGAACGAGACCCGACAACGTACTAGACAGTGCCATGGTACGTGGTTATTGGCACACTGGCCTATGACCTATAACTGTTGGATCATTGGAATGAACGTTACCACACTAGTTGACATTGTGCGAACAATCCTATTCTTTTATGTTAATCATATTAGATAGCATATTGATTAGAACATGTTATAATAGGATAACTTGGATTCGTTGCACCTTCGGTTGAGGACAACAGTCAGATAGTACCGTAGCAACAGGCAGCAAGCAAGTGTACCTTGACTTTGTTCCAGTATTTTATGCTTATTACTACTGTCGGTTATTGATTCTATTTCTAGTTCTTTGTTTCTACTTGTTGTGACCCTAGGACCATTACGATACTTAGCGTCCGAAGTATATTCGGGTGCCGACTTTCATACGCGAGATCGGGTATCGTTAGACTGCATTATCATCGTATACCCTATACGTGCAACTCTTGCACGATATACCTTAGGACACTGTACACGACCCTCATGTACAGAAGCCTTACTTGAGATATTCAAGGATTCCGGCTTCTATGTTAGGACAGGACTCATGATATGTGATTAGTTGACTTGATTGAATCCTCTTTCTTGACTCGAGACATAGTTAGTACTTGTCTTGTGTGTTATGGATATGAGATGCGAGATACATGGGGATCGGAGAGAATGAACCATACTGTTAGGCTACCACACAATACGTGCTACCGTTGCTTGCACTTCGGGGCCTATAGTGCTGCAGCTACCTTGACAGGACTTGTACGTACCTACTGCTACTTCTACTACTACTACTACTACTACTACTACTACTACTACTACTACTACTACTACTACTACTACTACTAGCTACTGTCGTGTCTATGAGACCTACAAGCCCCGGTGGTTTAGCGGACAAGTACGTTCTAAATTGCATTCACTTCGTTTGTTATGATAGGTACCATGAGCATACTGTTTATTATGTATTGTTACATTTATAATAACCCATTCTGCTCAAGCGGATAGCCGATTCAAACTGCATAAGTGCAACGACCCGACCTGCCTTGCTCAGCGAGATGACTCGTTGAGGCAAAGTATTTCCAGACTCGGCCCTTCTGGAGTTCAGGCTTTTAAAGGCTAGCTCGGAGTATCGCTTGACCGAGAAAAATCATCACTAAGGTGGGTGGCTACGTTGAACTTGTCTTTGCTTAGCCATCACACTTAAAATATGGACGTTACATGATAGTCGCTAGGTGAATTACCCTTTGCATGCTAATAAATAATATAACACACCTAGCTAAGGGAATAATCATATCTTGTATTGCTTGTGTTAGAACATGAAAATAAAACTTGGCTTATAATTGGACCCTCGCATGCTACCTTAGCTTCGTGGAAGAGACCCCGCTATGCCTCGAGTAAATCATTATAGACTATTCATAGTGTACTGCTTCACTTGTTTACACTGCTCGCTTTATGGATTATGTCGCCCGATATATCCTTGTACGGTTTCACGCCTCGCATTACCCCTTAGACCCGTACTAACATAAATGCTTAAGTTTCCAACAAATGCATGCTTGCCTGCTTAGATTTTAACTTATACTCGTTTGCCTCATTTTAATGCTTGTCACATAATTTTATGCCACAATCAAGTAACACTATCTTGCCTTGCATTCATCCAATTTCCCAGAAGACTATATAATAGTCGTTCCATGCAAGTATGAACCTGAAAGTGTTCTGGACCGTTAGGTCGCCAAGGCATCTCCAAACTAGGGGATTGCACCATGTCAAGTTTGACTCTGAACGAGAATCATGTCAAGTAAAGCAAGAATCACATCTCGTAGAGCAATACTCATTCTGAACAAGAATCAAGAATTACATGTCATGTCATGAATCCCGTGAATCTGAGACCCAAGACTTACATGTCGAGGACAACTTGTGCACAAGGTATTCAATATGTTCCTGCGGACGGTCTCTGGGGCACTGGGGCCGATCCGATCCGGACAAAACATCTGTTAGTACGCCTGTTTCGGGCAAGATGGCATGTAGCGCCTTATGAACCTTTACTTCACGCCATTCTCGATCTTAGACTAAGTAGTCATCTGTTCGGGCAGGATGGATGTGACGCCTCATTCCTTGAGTCGCATACCATTCTCGCTCTTGACTATAACTCGTCATTTATGGCTATGCCAGCAACTCATGTTCATATAATAAGTCAACCTCGCTTAGCGACAATCTGCGTACGAATTATTGCATCATATCTAGAATCTGAATCACCTGAACGGATATGAGTAGAACACACTTATACATAATTGAACACTTGAACATCTTCTGCAATACTTCTGGATAATCTGTGTAACTCGTGCACCTGAAACAGAACCTCGCTCATGGAAATCATGTTTGCCTATGCAATTTGACTTAGATTTCATATATATATATATATATATATATATATATATATATATATACACTCGTGCTTGGTTTAACTTGGTTTACCTTGGACAGGGAAAAAAGAATGGAAAGTTGGTAAGTCTAGTCGTATTCCTTTTATATCGCACGGCGCACTGCCACACGAGTTTGACTTTTTATTATACCATAAAACTGATCCTAAGGTAAGACTAGAAAGATAACTTAATAGATGGTGCACGGAACTTTTATAACGTGTTTTGATTTATCGAGTGAGCGAGAAGCCTTCCCACCAGTGCATTCATATACTGATAACCCACCAGATTGCTTGCAAGGTGCGAGAGAACCTCGTTCGGTGCAAAAACTCCTTCGTGCGTGCTAAGGCATGGAGCTTTCTGTGGAGCCTTAGAATATTGCGTCCGAAGCTGAAGCGCATATACAAGACACAATGTTGGAATATCGCATATGTATTATTCCATAATTGTAGCCACTTGGTACGCTTTTATTGTTTCGAGAGAGAGGACTTGAGCGACTTGTAATATCAGCCTAGCGCCACTTGTAATACTTGTTCAATATCAATAAAGTGCTTGTTTTACTTTCATACTTGTGTTATTCAATGCTTCTGTTATGACGACTCTGTGAACTTTTTACCAATCGTTTGTTCGTTTCTTATTCCGCTGCATTCGGACTATCTGTGCGACTCTGTGGCTTAGTCATTTTACCGCCTATTTGGATCATGGTCTTGTACGGGTGCAGCTTGTGCTCGTGCAGCATCACTTCCAGAAGATCGTCCCGCGGGAGCGCTGGCGCTGTGATTCGTGCCTAGCAGGGATGGCTGATTCCTGTGGGAGATCGGGGCATAACAACATTGGCTTGAGTGTTTATTATACCTTGCTATGTCCCCTGAGGTCCTAGATCCGGATTATGTCCCCAGGTATTAACGAGGAGAGCCACCCCGAGGTTTATGGGACAATAGCTGACATTAGAGCAGCACTTGCACCAGAGGACGATGTTGTGCCAGAGGACTTCTCTTGATCACTCTGCTATTTTTTATTTATTTTTGCTTAGTATTCTTTAGACATTGGACTTGGCTTAGTGACTACTGGACAGATGTACTTGGTTTATTTTATTTTATTTTTTTGATGACAGGTTGTTCCCCACGATATTTCTTATACTGCACTTGTTGATGGATAGTTATATTTTTTATTATTCTTATGACTGGACTATCCCTTGTGTTATGATTCTTATTGTGGATGAGATTAGATATATAAACTGTGACAGATGGCAGAAACTTATTTATATATATTATAGCTTAAGTGCACTCTAACTGGTCCATTAAATTAGGTTTGTCCATTAGAATTATGTTGTTGGCCATTGCCACGTGGCTAGTCCCTTGGTATTTTGGGACTGGGACGTGACATGGTTTTTATGGTGGCCCATACAGGTCTACGAATATATTGCTTCGATTTTAATTATGGAACCGAGCAAGCCTGCAAATAGGATAGAATAAATTTATAGGATCTCATCCATATGTTGACACGTTCTTGACCTCTATATCGAATTTGAATTAATTTCTTGACTTGCATCATGTCTTAATTCATCTGTACGATCCTCATAGTTTACTTTGTGTGCAGAGTAATGGATCCATAAACTAGCGACAAGACTCCCACGAATATACCACAAGGTGTTGTGGTTACTTATAACGAAGGGGTGATGCCATTGGTAGGAGATCCATCAACTCAACAAAGACCCCCGGCATATCAGCACGCCTCGAGGTTTCGGAGAGATGATAATCCCCCACCACCACAATTTACTCCATCGATACCACCGATGCCAGTTTTCCAGCCAGGGCAGCCTATGGATGGATATCAGTTATTTTAAGTATTCTATGCAATGATGCAAGTTCAGCAGCAGATTCAGTAAGAGGCCCAGCAACGCCAAGGAGAGAACTTGAGAGATAGTATAGTGACAGCACTAGAGCAGGCAACTCAACCACCTAGACGGCCATCGACGAGATCCATCTCAGAATTTCGCCAACTGAAGCCACGTACAGTTTCGAGCAAGGAGGAGCCCACTGAAGTTCATGAGTGTCTTACTAACATCCAGCAACAATTATAAGTGGATGAGCTTCCGAGGGAGCGTTGAATAATTGCTATCAGGATGCAACTGACAGGCAATGCGCATTACTGGTGGCACACTGAGGAGAAACAACTCGGACTAGACCGAGTTACTTGGAAGAATTCTCTGGACTCTTCCAGGAGATGTACATTCCATATATTGTCCAAGTGGAACTTCGAGATAAGTTCAATCGCCTCACTCAGGGAAATATGACAGTAGAAGAGTACAATATGGAGTTCATACGGTTGAGCATCTTCGTCCTACTCTGATCCCGACAGAAGAAGAGAAAGAGGAGAAATTATTTGATGGACTGAGCTTTGAGTTACAGAGATTGATTGGCTCAGTTGCATCTACTTCTTATACGGATGTCCTTGTATTGGCTCGACGCATGAAACACGTCAACAGAAGATAGTCCAGCCAGAAATGGCCGCACACACTAGCACCAGTCCGAACACCACAGGGAGGAGCTGCAAAGAGATCTCACATGCACCAGCCACCCAGAGCAGCCCCTCAAGCTCTGCCTATATGCCAATATTGTGGCAAGCAAGGCCATCATACGAGCGAGTGCAAACGAAAGTTGGGATTATGTTTAACTTGCTGATCGGGATAGCACTCGGCATGGGATTATACGAAAATACGGAGAGGAGCACCGATGATTCATCGACCAGCCTTACTAGCACCGAGACCAGCCCAACAGCCACCTAGGCCAGCTTATCCAATACCAGGAGCACCACAGGTGGGAGTTAGAGGAGCCAGACCACCAGCTCCAAGAGGGTATCAGCCGAGGCCACCCTTGGCACTACAGGCATCGCTTTTTCAGCAGGCACAACAGCAGCAGAGTGGACCAGCTCAGGTACGAGGTCAGGCCTTCGCCATGACTATTAAGGAGGCAGAGTCTACAAGAGAGGTCATTGCAGGTACTATATTATTAGCTTTATTACCTGCAGCAGCATTATTCGATTCAGGAGCTTCGTATTCTTTCATAGTTGCTAGTTTCATAGCCACACATAGAGTAGCTACCTCACCCCTTTCGAAGACCATGAGAATTCTTACAGGAGAAGGTATTATCCCAGTTTGTGACACTTATACATCTTATTCGGTAGTAGTTTGTAGTTGTGAGATGCGAGCTTAGTTCTTGATTTTTTTCTATGCTAGATTATGACGTTGTACTTGGTATGGACTGGTTGAGTCAGTACCACGCAACACTAGATTGCCGATGTAGAAGTGTTATCTTTAGACAGTCTGGGGATCCGAAGTTTGAGTTTCTTCGGGGAGCTAGAGAGCAGGGTGCCCAGCATCCTTTAAGGCACTCATTGCATAAGGGGAGTCAGAATACCCAAAGGTTGTATCAGAATATATGGATATTTTTCCCGAAGATCTTCCAGGCTTACCACCTGATCGGGAAATAGAATTCACCATTGATTTGACTCCAGGAGCAGAGCCCATTACTTTATCTGTGTACCGGTTAGCACCAAAGGAGTTAGTAGAACTGAAAAAGCAAGTTGATGATCTTCTAGAGAAGGGCTTTATTCGATCTAGTATTTTACCGTGGAGAGTATCTATCTTATTTGTACCAAAGAAGGATGGGACGGTATGCTTTGCATTGATTACAGAGCATTAAATGCTGTAACAATCAAAAACATGTATCATTTACCACGTATTGATTATTTGTTCGATCAGTTGATTGGTGCTTGTGTATTCTCAAAGATCGATCTCAGATTCGTCTATCAGCAAATCAAGGTACGAAAGGAAGTCATACCAAAAATAGCTTTCAGGACCAAGTACGACCATTATGAGTTCTTAGTTATGTCGTTTGGTTTAACCAACGTGCCAGCTGTATTTATGAGCTAAATGAACAAGGTCATCCATCAGTACTTGGACTAGTTCGTGGTTGTATTCATTGATGACATCTTGATATACTCCAAGAGACACGAAGAACACGAGGAGCATCTTAAGATCGTGTTGGAGACGTTGAGGCAGGAGAGGTTGTACGCCAAGCTCAGCAAATATGAGTTTTGCTTAGACATAGTACCTTTCCTAGGATATATGATCTCGGGAGAAGGAATTTTAATTGATCTAGAGAAGGTTGCTGCAATTGAGACATGGCCTACACCTACATCAGTTGCAGAGGTTAGGAGTTTTCTCGGACTTGTCGGATATTATCGAAGGTTCATACAAAACTTCTCAAGAATTACAGTCTATGACACGGTTGACGCGTAAGGACCAAGAGTTTGTATAGTCAGAGTGTTAGAAGGCCTTTGAAGAGTTGAAGAAACGGTTGACGACAACATCGGTTCTGACTCTTCCTTCAGGATTGAGAGAATTTATAGTATACAGTGATGCGTCAGGCAGTGGATTGGGATTTTTTTATGCGATATGACAAATTTATCACTTATGCATTAAGACAGTTGAAGGTTCATGAGAAAAGCTACCCGACGCATGATCTTGAGCTAGCTACAGTAATATTTGCATTAAAGATATTAAAGTACTGTATGGTAGGAAGTGCAGGTCTCCGATATATTGGAGTAACATGGGCGAGCGTTAGATACTCGATCCAGAGTTGGTGACACAGATAGTTGAGAAGGTGGAGCAAATTCAGAGTCATCTTCGAGCGGCTCAGGATCGATAGAAGCATTGGGCTGACACGCATCGCCGACCTTTGGAGTTCAAGGAAGGCGAACATGTATTTCTGAAGATCTCACCTACTCGTGGCACCATTTGATTCGGAAGCAAAGGCAAGTTGAGCCCAAGGTATATTGGGCTTTTGATATTCTAGAGCGTATTGGTGAGATGGCGTATCGTCTTGCATTACCACCATCTCTAGAGTGAGTACATGATGTATTCCATGTTTCACAACTGAGGAGGTACGTGACTGACCCAAGTCACGTAGTTGATGTCATGCTCTATCTCCCGCAGGCAATCAGCCATCCCCGCTAGACGCAAACCACCGTGCCAGCGCTCCCACGGGACAATCGCTAGACCCATCTGGGGGTGATACCGCATGAGCGTGAGCCGCGCCCGTGCAAGTCCATGATCCGAACCGACGGTAAGATGTCTAAGCCACAGAGTCACACAGATTGTCCGAGTACAGCTGAATAGGAAATGCACAAGCGATTGGTAACAAGTTCACAGACTTGTCAATAGCGGAAGCATTGAATTACACGAGTATAAAAATAAAATAAGCTCTTTATTGATATAAACAAGTGTTACAGGCGGCGCTAGGCCAAGATTACAAGTCGCTCAAGCCTCTCTCTCTAAAATAGTAAAAGCCTGACAAGTGGCTACATTTGTGGAATGATACATAGGAGATGTTCCAATATTATGTCCTGTATATGTGCTTCAGTTTCGGACGCAACGCTCTAAGGCTCCAGAGTGAACTCCATGCCTTAGCACGCACGAAGGAGACATCCACACCGAACGAGGTTCTCCCACACCCTACAAGCAATCTGGTGGGTTATCAGTACATGAATGCACTGGTAGAGAGGCTTCTTGCCCGCACAATAAATCCAAATATGTTATATAGATTCTGTGCACCATCTATTAAGTTATCTTTCTCGTCTTGCCTTAGGATCAGTTTTATGGCAAAATGAATAGCCTAATTCGTGTGGCAGTGCACCGTACGATATAAAGAAAATACGGCGAGACTTACCGACTTACCATCCATCATTCCCTGTCTAAGGCAAACCAAGTTAAATCAAACACGAGCATATATATATGAAATCTAAGGGCTATTGAATAAACAAACACAAATGTAGTGAACGAGATTATGTTTTGGGTGCACGCGTATACAGGTTATCCAAAAGTATTGTAGAGGATGTTCAAGTGTTCCATATGTACAAGTGTATTATACTCATGATCCGTCCAGGAGTTTCCAATTTTTTGATGTGATGCAATGACTCGCACGCGGATTGCCGCTAAGAGAGGATAACTTATCTATATGAACAGGAGTCGCTGGCATAGCCATAGAGGATGAATTATAGTATATGAACGAAATAACTTTCTACTCAAGGAACGAGGGCGTTATAGGTCATTCCATCCGAAACAGGCGACTATATATTCTGAGAGTGAGAATGGCGTGAAGGATATTTCACAGGCGCTATATGTCATCCTGCCCGAAACAGACAGACTAACAGGGTTTCGTCCGGATCGGATCGGCCCCGGTGTCCAGAAGACCGTCTGCAGGAACAGAGATCCAAAAATCTTACTTGTTAACAAGTTGTCCACGACATGCAAGTCTTGGGTCATTCCATTTTCATAACCTGACATGATAATCCATGATTCTTGTTCTGAACGAGCATTGCTCCTTGAGCTGTGATTCTTGATTTGCTTGGCAGGATTCTCGTCCATTGTTCAACTTGCCCAAATATATTTCCCTGGTTTGGGGACTGCCTTGGCGACCTAACGGTCCCGAATAATTAAAGGTTCATATTGCACAGAAGAACTATTTAATAGTCTTCTGGCTAACTAGATGCATACATGATACGGATAGTGTTACATCATTTATGGCATAATTTGTGTGGCAAGCATTGCAACGAGGCAATGAGTACAAACTATAGTAACCAGACAAGCATGCATTTATATAAAACATAAACATTTACGTTTGGCACGGGTCTAAGGGTAAAGCGAGGAGTGAAGCCGTAAAGGGACATACCGAGCAACATGATCTAGGGACGTGCAGTATAAACAAGTGAACAGTGTACTATGAGAGCATATATCGTTCTACTCGAGGCATAGCGGGGTCTAGTTGCACAAGGCAAGGGTAGCATGCGAGGGTCCATTTATAAGCAAAGTTTTATTTTCATGTTCTAACACAAGAATTACAAGTTAGGATTATTTCCTTAGCTATGTGTGTTGTATTCTTTATTAGCATGCAGGGGGTGATTCACCTAGCGACTAGCAAGTATCATCCATATTTTAAGTGTGCCGGCTAAGCAAAGACAAGTTCATCGTAGCCACCCACCTTAGCGATTATTCGCCTCGGTCGAGCGATACTCCGAGCGAGCCTCTGAAAGCTAAAGACGGAACTCCTGAAGGTCCAAGTCAGGAAATCCTTTATCTCAAACAAGTCTTCTCACTGAGCAAAACAGGTCGGTTTGTTGCACTTGCACCGTTTGAATCGGTTGTCCACTTGAACGGAACGGGTCGTTACATTTTATACCACTAAAAAAAAAGTCTCGTCCTCGAGACTTCCTGAGCGCAGTTTGTTCTATCGCATTATCGAATCTATCCCAAGCATAGCAATCGGTACCACTATATCCGTTCGAACACAACCCTACTCGTTTCTTATACCGTATCACGTGTATTTTGGGTCGGTCTCATTGAATGACTCTATCGTTCAATGCAAGTTCTGACTCGGTCTCTATTGCGCCTTAGCGCGGAACACATATCGCTTAACGCGAGGTCCGTTATAATCCATCATGAATGACGATCAAGGCTGAGGCAAACTTATATAAGTCGTTATACTTGTCCATACGGATATTCACTTGCACTAGCAGTCGAGATCAGCATATCGCGAGTCTGGATCGTACACATATTCAAAGCGTCCTTCAAACATATGTATGTCAACCAACTTAGCGATAGCAAATTCTTAGCACTCGAGTTTCACATATCACTGAGTCTTGGATCGTGCACACATTCAAGGCATCCCTCAAACATATGCATTCAACCAAACTTAGAGATAGTAAAATCGGACAAGCTACTTGCGAAAATTTTAAGGGTTTTCATTTTATGAATCACGATGATACTTTCAACATGGTCAATCAAATTCCAAGTCATTTTCTATTCCAACTCAATTCACGTTTTTGTACTTTCGTTAAGGACGATCTCTCCGATTTAACCGACTAGCGTCCATCTGTTCGGGTCAATCATAGCACACACTTACTGTTCCAAGTCTAACACTAAGTCTTGCTGCCCCAGTTCTATAGCTTTGTTCAAGCAATATGCTAAAGTTGGTCACACAGGTTCTTGCACTCGGCACAGGGTCGTCTGCCTAATTACTATGTCAGCTCACATGGTCATAGGTACAAGTTCAAGCACATGATTCATCGTACAAGTTTGTCGCACGATGGTCGCCCTAATTCCTAAGGTCAAACTATTATTCGTTTGCACGGGATATTCTACCCAAGCTCGTTTCACTCAGGTTTCTAAACATCGAGCATGGATCATCCTACACACATTCATATATTCGTTCGTACAAGGGTCGAGTTCATTCAGTCAAATTTATTTTATATCCAAGTTGCAAGACAAGCCTAGTAATTTGTATAGTCTATCTCACCAAACATGTTTTGATAGAATCCCTATATCCATTTTGAGTCTAGACCACCAAGCCAAGATTCAGTTCTAAACCTTTGTTTATAACTCTAAGTCATCTAACAAGATTCACGTATCTGTTTACGAAACCATCAAGCATGATTTACTCTAATTTTTAGGCTAACTTATCCTGAAATACTTTCGATTCACTTGCATTTCCACACTTGTCTTATCGTATCAAACCAAAAGTTAAGACGATCCATCAGTTGTCACGCTCCGGTCTCCTGCAAGTTCGATCACCTTCGTTGGATGTGAGATCACCACGCCAACGCTCCCACTGGATAATCGTCCTAATCCGGGCGTGACGCATGTACGAGCATAGAGTTGCGCTCGCACAAGACAAGAACATCGAACATTATGGTTATCATCGAAATGATTGAGACACCTTATCTTTTCACTTTGCTCCATCCAAGTTATATCTAAAATCCATCAAGTCATGTACGTTCATGCAGTGATTATAATTCGTCTAGCAAAATCATCCAACTTTAATGTTACCGTTCGGTAAATCCATAGTCTACTTCTAGCATTCCTCAAGCAACTAAGTTCAAATATTCAAGCCCAAGTTTATCCACTTTTGATACATTCCATTCATCGAGTTCATTTGGAATAATCACCGAAAATATTTTCGTGAGTTCGATTATCCCCGTCGTACGTGAAATCACCACGTCGGCGCTCCCGCAAGATAATCATTCTCGTTGGGACTGATTTCGAAGGTTATCTTTTCGAACTAGATTCAAGATCGTTCTTCCAAACTCCAGGCCAAATCCGTTATCGCTTATCTCTTTCGTCGAACCAAAATATTAATTTTTGACTAACTTCTATTCGAGTGATATTGTATTCAAGTATCAATCTGTTTGTTTCAATCCAAAATTGCTCGCACAATATTCCAAGTTTTCAATAAGTTTTCTTAACCAAGATATCGATTTCTGTCATGCCCCAGTCCCAAAATATGTAGGACAAGGACACGTAAGCATGTCAGCCGCATGTATATGGCAACTCCAATATATGGAAACTATAACACATGCGTACACTGTATAATGAACCATAATCCATAAGTGGTAAAAACTATCACAAGTCACAGGGTATAATCTAAATCTCATCCACAGAAATCATAAATAGATAAATAACAAATAACTATGTAACTATTCTCAATGTGAAGTATCTAAAGATGACAGTCGGATGGAAACAAATCTGCTGCCCAACTAGAATATAAAAGCAACACAATATAAGTACAACAACTAAAAATTACTGAGACTCGAAGAGAATACCTCCTCGAAAATATAAGTAACCAGTTCGGATCTGCGCTCCTGCGAATACTCATGAACATATACACCTGAAAAGGGACCAGGTCCTCAGAGGGACATAACAAGATACATAGAAGCATGCCAATAAAGTACTGAAATAAATATCCAATTGGTCGCCTAACTGTCTAAGTGAATGCAGTTTAAGAACAACTTTCCAATACGTGGGCTATCTGGCCAAAATAGGATTGGCATGATTCTCTTGGAGATTCAGGGGCCTAAAAAGCATGTCGTCTTTTGAACGGCAGAGGCCGCCAGTAATATATGGGGTCATCACCACCCGTCGCTCCGGCGGAGCATCCGGGCGAACAAAAGGAAAGTGCAAAGGAGCCCAAACGCCTTACTTGTTGTTCTTCCCACCCCATGCTCTAAGCATGTCACATCCATGACACGATTTGGTTCATAGCCTATCTTTAGTACAATATCCCAATCCTGCAACCAGACAAGGACAAGGATTGGACCACCGTACTAAAATAGGCTATGTCCATGGACTACTAATAACTGCTAAGTCTTTTAGCATGGAAAGTTTCTAACAGCAGTTATCCCTAACGCACGGCTCATACGTACAGGAGGCCAGACCTGTCACACAGTCCGTGATCTATATGAGACTCACACTCGTGTAACAGCTATGTCACGGCCAATGAAACCTAATGATGCTTCATGATAATAGGACGATCTCATAAACAAGGTCAATACATATACATAATAAAAATATATCACGACGACACCGTTGTTGCACCCAAGCTTCCTTGGACACGCATTTTATATAGCAGTTAAAATATATGAACTAATGACAGAAAATAAAGATGCATGCAACATATGGAATAAGAATAACAGTATAATGGCAAGGTATACTTGTCTGGCAAGAAGCTGCGTAGTACCAATAACCTGCTCCAGAAGTCGCATAGAATAATCCGATATCCTATATACATATAATATAATACAATACAACATTAGTCATTACACTAGCACATACACAACCTTAATACATTGGACTCAGAGGGTACACTAGGGGTGACACAGGTCAACTAACATGGTCAATTGCGCATTTAATTACGCGGGTGTCACGTCTGTAATTGCTATACAAAATTAGACAGTCAAAATAACACGGGTCTCGACAGCACGTTAGTGTACATAAGGCAGTCAATTCACAAGTTCTTAGGGTCAACATGGTCAAGGTAAATACGGGATAATCCACAGTGTCCGAGGGTCGTACAGTCTGAATACATATAGTCATAACTATTACTAGCATATAATTAATTACTTATAATTTATATATACCAATTAAATACATATACAATATATATATATATATATATATATATATATATATATATATATATATATATATATATATATATATATATACCAATGAATAATATAATTAATTGAGTATATATACTATATATATATATATATATATATATATATATATATATATATATATATATATATACTGATTATATACCTATTAAACATATACTAATGGAATACCTATACTATACATACCAAATACATGCATATACCTATTTGAATACATATACGCATACGTGCATGAAATCACGAAGGAGGGTAGGAACGAACCTGCGCGGACGTGCATGTGCACGAGATCGACGATGACGACGACGATGGTAAACAACGATGATGATGGCAACGATGTGGATGACAACGACGATATTAATGACAACGATGTTGATGAGGGTGATGATGATTGGTTGATGATGATGATGATGGGTTTATGATGATGATGATGATGATGAGTGGCTGGAGTAGGTATGGTGGCTCCAGAGTGGTAGATCGGGCTGCTCGTCGTGGGTCTGTGCTCGAGTGTATTCGGCTGACAGGAATGGAGGAGATGGTGGCGATAATGGCGGTTCAGCGGAGTCGGGGCTGCTCGTCGTGGCGGGACAGCAAATTTCGGCAGGGTTCGATCGAGTACAGGCGGGTTCTGGCATCGTACAGGCGGTCGTCGATGAGGTGCAGGATGGTCGAGATGGCGTCGTGCAGTGGTCGACGAGGTTTCAGCGGCTCGGTGTGTGCAGCGGGTTGGAGGCAAGGTCGGGTTGGCCACGGGTGGAGGTCGACGTGGTGGTTGGTTGGGTTCACGGTGGTCCAGGCGGAAGGCTCCGACGGAAGGAAGGAGATGAACAGGGAAGGTCGGCGGTGAACAGTAAGGCAGGGGGAGAAGTCGGCTGAGTAGTTAGATTTAGGTTTTGGTTTTTGATGTGGAAAAAAAATAAAGAAAAGAAAAGATTGTATATATACATGTGTAAACTAGGGTTTGATATTGACCTAGTGGTTGGGCTTGGTCAACACCCTTGGGGTTGGGCCTTGGCTTGACATGGGAATGTTTGGAGGCTATAATTTACATTGTTTAAAATGCAAGAATAGGATTAAATGAGGGGCGATGTTGCGCGTTGCACATTCCAAAAATTTATGAGAAAAATTCCTATAAAAGGAAAATATGTTTATGCATGTATTGTGTCCAATGGTGTGGACGCCTTATTGTATTTTTGCATAAAAGCGCCCATCAATTAGAAAATTGCACAAAGATGGAAATTAGATTAATTTAATTAAAATTAATGCGCAAGGTGTTCTGGAATTAATTAGAAGTACATAGAACTAAAATTAGGTGGGACACAAGTATCATGGACATAGAGGGCTCATAGTAGAATATTATTATAAATTGGGTTGCACCAAACGGGTCAAGATTGTCTCCAATTTCGATTGGAACGCACAAGGATACAAAGTAACAATTATTTAGAATTAAATATAAACGTCTGCGACGAATATTGTGCGACTAAAATATAGCACAAGGGTGCATAATTATAAGTTACACAAAGGTTAGAATAGATGATGGGCACGTCTAGGACAAGGATGTGAAATTTGTAGGAAGGTAGTGGCTAGTGTAGTACTCCAATTATCGAAGCAACGGTAAGGTACGCTACGTGATATAAATATTGCAAATTTAAATAAAATACCATGTTCTATTTCTAGTTGGATTCAAACTAGCCATAGTCTCACTATATAAGCCAAGTAGGCCTAATTTTGAGTGAGGGGTTTACAATTTCCATTTTCATGAATCCCTATTCGATATAAGCCTTATCATTTGTTCAAAATATTCTCCAATTGTTCAATCCGACTATCGCACGAGATCTATGAATCCGTTTGGATATTTCCAAAATGAACCATACACCACTCGGAATTGAGTCACCCAATTAAATCATCAATCGTGTTCGCATCAATCACTAGTATATTCACCAAGTCATTTCTTAGAATTTCCTACACGATACTTAGGTATCGCCTGATAAATCTTAGTCTTATATATATATATATATATATATATATATATATATATATATATATATATATATATATATATATATATATATATATATATATCATGTTGATAGTCATCTAAGTAAACCATATTCGATTTGTATCTTCCAAAACGAAATAACGTTCGAGCTACTTCTTAAAATCCAAGCACGATTTTCTATATTCGTCTAAGTGATAAATCTGATAATATTTCTATCAGTTGCCATTCTAAGTCTGACTTATCCCTTATCTGAATGATGTCCCAATCTCGTTGCAACTAGCTTGCACCAAAGGGTCTTGGCGCGCGATACTCAACACAACTTAGTTGAAAGGCTGTGTGCATAGCTAACCGTTCGAACGATATTCTATTATGCATGCTAACCAACTGGGTAATCACGTATAGGTACTCGGTTTTGCACAAAACTTGCAAATTCTAGCACGAGTTTATTCTCACAAGCCTAACACAGGTTGGCATAAAGGCCTTCGCATCACAATTTCGTACAAGCAATCTTATCATTCACATGCAACTTTTGAAATTATTTAGACTCATTGTTTGGAACATCTCATCGGGTCAACGAGAGAGTGTATGCACATAAACCACGAACGAGCTTTCGAAACTGAGAAAATTGAAACAAAGTCCAAAGGCATAAAGCCAAGCTCTGATACCATTATGTCACGCCCCGATCTCCCGCAGGCAATCGTTCGTCCCCGCTAGGCACGAATTACGGCACCAGCGCTCCCGTGAGACGATCGTTAGACCCATCTAGGCATGATGCCGTACGATCGTGAGCCACGCTCGTGTAAGGCCATGATCCGAACAGGCGGTAAGATATCTAAGCCACAGAGTTGCACAGATTGTCCGATTGCAGTGGAATAGGAAACGCACAGGCAATTGGTAACAAGTTTGCAGAGTCGTCAATAGCGGAAGCATTGAATAACACAAGTATAGAAATAAAATAAGCTATTTATTGTTATGAACAAGTATTACAGGTGGCGCTAAGCCGAGATTACAAGTCGCTCAAGCCTCTTTCTGAAACAGTAAAAGTGTGTCAAGTGGCTATATTTTGTGGAATGATACATAGGCGATGTTTCAATATTATGTCATGTATATGTACTTCAGTTCCGGATGCAACGCTCCAAGGCTCCAGAGTAAACTTTACGCCTTAGCACGCACGAAGGAGGCATCCGCACCGAACGAGGTTCTCCCGCACCCTGCAAACAATCTAGTGGGTTATCAGTACATGAATGCACTGGTAGAGAGGCTTCTTGCCCGCACAACAAATCCAAACCCGTTATATAGATTTTGTGCACCATCTATTAAGTTATCTTTCTTTAGGATCAATTTTATGGCAAAATAAATAGCATAATTCGTGTGGCAGTGCGCCGTACGATATAAAGAAAATACGGCGAGACTTACTGACTTACCATCCATCCTTCCTTGTCCAAGGCAAACTAAGTTAAATCAAACACGAGCATATATATATGAAATTTAGGGGCTATTGAATAAGCAAACACAAGTGTAGTGAACGAGATTATATTTTGGGTGCACGCATATACAGGTTATCCAGAAGTATTGCAGAGGATGTTCAAGTGTACCATATATACAAGTGTATTATACTCATAATCCATCCAGGAGTTTCTAATTTTTTGATGTGATGCAATGACTCGCACATATTGCCGCTAAGCGAGGATGACTTATCTATATGAACAGGAGTCGCTGGCATAGCTATAGAGGATGAGTTATAGTACATGAACAAAATAACTTTTAACTCATGGAACGAGGGTGTTATAGGTCATTCTATCTGAAACAGGCAACTATATAGTCTGATAGTGAGAATGCCGTGAAGGATAGTTCACAGGCGCTACACGTCATCCTGCCCAAAATAGGCAGACTAACAGGGTTCTGTCCGGATCGGATCGGCCCCGGTGCCCCGGAGACCGTCCGCAGGAACAGAGATCCGAAAATCTCACTTGTTAACAAGTTGTCCGCGACATGCAAGTCTTGGGTCATTCCATTTTCACAACCTGACATGATAATCCATGATTCTTGTTCTGAATGAGCATTGCTCCTTGAGATGTGACTCTTGATTTGCTTGGCAGGATTTTCGTTCAGTGTGTAACTTGCCCTAATGCATTCCCCTGGTTCAGGGACTGCCTTGGCGACCTAACGGTCTCGGAAAATTGAAGGTTTATATTGCACAGAAGAACTATTTGATAGTCTTCTGGCTAACTAGATGCATACATGATACGGATAGTGTTACATTATTTATGGCATAATTTTGTGGCAAGCATTGCAATGAGGCAACGAGTACAAACTACAATAAGCAGGCAAGCATGTATTTATATAAAATATAAACATTTATGTTTGGCACGGGTCTAAGGGTAAAGCGAGGAGTTAAGACGTAAAGGGACATACCGAGCGACATGATCTAGGAACGTACAGTGTAAACAATTGAACAGTGCACTATGAGAGCATATATCGTTCTACTCGAGGCAAAGCGGGGTCTAGTTGCACAAGGAAAAGGTAGCATGCGAGGGTCCATTTATAAGCAAAGTTTTATTTCCATGTTCTAACACAAGCAATACAACTTAGGATTATTCCCTTAGTTATGTGCGTTGTATTCTTTATTAGCATGCAGGGGGTAATTCACCTAGCGACTAGCAAGTATCGTTCATATTGTAAGTGTGCCAGCTAAGCAAAGACAAGTTCATCGTAGCCACCCACCTTAGCAATTATTCGCCTCGGTCGAGCGATACTCCGAGCGAGCCTCTGAAAGCCAAAGCCGGAACTCCTGAAGGTCCAAGTCAGAAAATTTTTTACCTCAAACGAGTCTTCTCGCTGAGCAAAGCGGGTCGGGTCGTTGCACTTGAGCCGTTTGAATCGGTTGTCCGCTTGAACGGAACGGGTCGTTACATTATACACCACTCAGAAAAAGTCTCGTCCTCGAGATTTCCTGAGCGCAGGCCGTTCTATCACATTATCGAATCTATCCCAAGCGTAGCAATCGGTACCACTAGATCCGTTTGAACACAACCCTACTCGTTCCTTATACCGTGTCGCGTATATGCTGGGTCGGTCTCATTGAATGACTCTATCGTTCAATCCAAGTTCTGACTCGGTCTCTATTGCACCTTAGCGCGGAACATATATCGCTTAACACGGTGTCCGTTATAATCTATCATAAATGATAATCAAGGCTTAAGCAAACTTATATAAGTCGTTATACTTGTCCATACGGACATTCACTTGCACTAGCAGTCGAGATCAGCATATCGCGAGTCTGGATCGTGCACATATTCGAAGCGTCCTTCAAACATATACATGTCAACCAACTTAGAGATAGCAAAGTCTTAGCCATTGAGTTTTACATATCACTGAGTCTTGGATCGTGCACACGTTCAAGGCGTCCCTCAAACATATGCATTCAACCAAACTTAGAGATAGTAAAATTGGACAAGCTACTTGCAAAATTTTTAAGGCTTTTTATTTTATGAATCACGATGATACTTCCAACAGGGTCAATCAAATTCCAAGTCATCTTCCATTCCAACTTAATTCACGTTTTTGCACTTCTGTTAAGCACGATCTCTCTAATTTAACCGACTAGCATCCATCCGTTCGGGTCAATCATAGCATACACTTACCGTTCCAAGTCTAACACTAAGTCTTGTTGCCCCAGTTCTATAGCTTTGTTCAAGCAATATGCTAAAGTCAGTCACATGGGTTCTTGCACCCGGCACAGGGTCATCTGCCTAATTACTAGGTCAGCTCACATGGTCATAGGTACAAGTTCAAGCACACGATTCATCGTGCAAGTTTGTCGCACGATGCTCGCCCCAATTTCTAAGGTCAAACCATTGTTCGTTTGTACGGGATATTCTACCCAAGCTCATTTTACTCAGATTTCTAAACATCGAGCACGGATCATCCTACACACATTCACACGTTCGTTCGTACAAGGGTCGAGTCCGTTCAGTCAAATCCATGATATATCCAAGTTGCAAGAAAAGCCTAGTAATTTGTATAGTCTATCTCTCCAAACATGCTTTGATAGAATCCCTATATCCATTTCGAGTCTAGACCACCAAGCCAAGATTCAGTTCTAAACCTTTGTTTATAACTCATGCTTGACTCAGTCATAGTCTAGCCGACCAACTGGTACGCACTCGAAGCCTATGTTCACTAGAGCAATTGAAAAAGGTTTCGTCTAACAAGATTCACGTATCCGTTCAAGAAACCATCAAGCGTGATTTACTCCAGGTTATAGGCTAACTTATCCTGAAATACTTTCGATTCACTTGCATTCCCAAACTTATCTTATCGTATCGAACCAAAAGTCAAGACGATCCATCAATTGTCATTATCTGGTCCACCGCAAGTTCGATCACCCTCGTTGGACGTGAGATCACCATGCCAATGCTTCCGTTGGACAATCGTCCTAATCTGGGCGTAACGTATATACGAGCATAGAGTTGCGCTCGCACAAGACAAGAGTGTCGAACATTATGGTTATCATCAAAATGATCGAGACACCTTATCTTTTCACTTTGCTCCATCCAAGTTATATCTAAAATTCATCAAGTCATGTCTGTTCATGTAGTGATTATAATTCGTCTAGCAAAATCATCCAACTTCAATATTACCGTTCGATAAATCCATAGTCTACTTCTAGCATTCCTTAAGCAACTAAGTTCAAATATTCAAGCCCAAGTCTATCTACTTTTGATATGTTCCATTCATCGAGTTCGTTTGGAATAATCACCGAACATGTTCCCGTGAGTTCGATTATTCCCGCCATACGTGAAATCACTATGCCGGCGCTCTCGCAGGATAATCATTCTCGTTGGGACTGATTTCAAAGGTTATCTTTTTGAACTAGATTCAAGATCGCTCTTCCAAACTCCAGGCCAAATCCGTTATCGCTTATCTCTTTCGTCGAACCAAGATATTAATTTTTGGCTAACTTCTATTCGAGCGATATTGTATTCAAGTATCAATCCATTTATTTCAATCCGAAATTGCTCGCACAATCTTCCAAGTTTCCAACAAGTTTCCTTAACCAAGATATCGATTTTCATTTACATGAATCCCTATTCGATATAAGCCTTATCATTTATTCAAAATATTCTCCAATCATTCAATCCGACTATCGCACGAGACCTATAAATTCGTTTGGACATTTTTAAAATAAACCATACACTACTCGGAATCGAGTCACCCAATTAAATCCTCAATCGTGTTCGCATCAATCATTAGTATATTCACCAAGTCGTTTCTTAGAATTTCTAGCACGATCTTAGGTATCGCCCGATAAATCTTAGTCTCTTATATATATATATATATATATATATATATATATATATATATATATATATATATATATATATTGTTATATATATATATATATATATATATATATATATATATATATTGTTGATAGTCATCTAAGTAAACCATATTCGATTTATATCTTCCGACACGAAATATCGTCCGAGCTACTTCTCAAAATCCAAGCATGATTTTCAATATTCGCCTAAGTGATAAATCTGATAATGTTTCTATCAGTTGTCATTCTAAGTCTGACTTATCCCTTATCTGAATGATATCCCAATCTCGTTGCAACTAGCTTGTACCAAAGGGTCTTGGCGCGCGATACTCAACACAACTTAGCCGAAAGGCTGTATGCATAGCTAACCATTTGAACGATATTCTATTATGCAAGCTAACCAACTGGGTAATCACATATAGGTACTCGGGTTTGCACAAAACTTGCAAATTCAAAATGAGTCTATTCCCACAAGCCTAACACAGGTCGGCACAAAGGCCTTCACATCATAATTTTGTACAAGCAATCATATCATTCACATACAACTTTTAAAATTATTTAGACTCATTGTTTGGAATATCTCATTGGGTCAACGAGAGAGTGTATGGACATAACCCATGAACGAGCTTTCGAAACTGAGAAAATCGAAATGAAGTCCAAAGACGTAAAACCATGCTCTGATACCATTATGTCACGCCCTGATCTCCCGCAGGCAATCGGCTGTCCCCGCTAGGCACGAATCATCGCGCCAGCGCTCCCGCGGGATGATCCCTAGACCCATATGAGCGTGATGCCGCACGAGCATGAGCCGCGCCCGTGTAAGGCCATGATTCGAATAGGCGGTAAGATGTCTAAGCCACAGAGTCGCACAGATTATCCGAGTGTAGCAGAATAGAAAATGCACAGGCAATTGGTAACAAGTTCACAGAGTCGTCAATAGCGAAAGTATTGAATGACACAAGTATAAAAATAAAATAAGCTCTTTATTGATATGAACAAGTGTTACAGGCGGCGCTAGGCCGATATTATAAGTCGCTCAAGCCTCTCTCTCTCTCTCTCTGAAACAGTAAAAGCGTGCCAAGATGCTACATTTATGGAATGATACATAGGCAATGTTCCAATATTATGTGGGCAATTGAATAAGCAAACACAAGTGTAGTGCACGGGTATACAGGTTATCATGATAAATCTTAGTCTCGTATATATATATATATATATATATATATATATATATATATATATATATATATATATTCCTGTTAATAGTCATCCAAGTAAATCAAATTCGATTTGTATCTTCCGACATCAAATATCATTCGAGCTATTTCTTAAAATCCAAGCACGATTCTCTATATTCGCCTGAGCGATAAATCTGAAAATATTTCTAACGGTTGGCATTCTAAGTCTGACTTATACTTTATTCTTGAACGATATCCCAATCTTGTTTGCAAACTAGCTTGTACCAAAGGGTCTTAGCGCGCGATACTCAACACAACTTAGCCGAAGGGATGTGTGCATAGCTAACCGTTCGAACGATATTATATTTTGCACACTAACCAGTTGGGTAATCATGTATAGGTGTTCGGGTTCGCACAAAATTTGCAAATTTTAGCACGAGTCTATTCCAACCAAGCCTAACTCAGGTCGGCACAAAGTCCTTTGCATTACGATTTTATACAAGCAATCACATCATTCACAAGCAACTTTTGAAAGTATTTAGACTCATTGTTTGGAACATCCCATTGGGTCAAGAGAGTGTGTGCACATAACCCACGAACGAGCTTTCGAAACTGAGAAAATTGAAACGATGTCCAAAGGCGTATAGCCATGCTCTGATACCAACATGTCCGATCTTCCACAGGCAATCAGCCGTCCCCGCTAGGCACGAAGACCCGCGCCAGCGCTTTCGCGGGATGATCGCTTGACCCATCTGGGCGTGATGCCGCAGGAGCGTAAGTCGCGCCCGTGCAAGGCCATGATCCAAAAAGGCGGTAAGAGGTCTAAGCCGCAGAGTCGCTCAGATTGTCCGAGTATAGCAGAATAATAAATACATAGATGATTGGTAACAAGTTCACAGAGTCGTCAATAGCGGAAGCATTGAATAACAGAAGTATAGAAATAAAATAAGCTCTTTATTGATATGAACAAGTGTTACAGGCGGTGCTAGGCTGAGATTACAAGTCGCTTAAGCCTCTCTATAAAACAGTAAAAGTGTGTCAAGTGGCTACATTTATGGAATGATGTATAGGCTATGTTCCAATATTATGTCCTGTATATGTACTTCAGTTCCGGATGCAACGCTCCAAGGCTCCAGAGTGAACTCCACACCTTAGCACGAATGAAGGAGGCATCCACACCGAATGAGGTTCTTCTACACCATGCAAGCAATTTGGTGGGTTATCAGTACATGAATGCACTGGTGGGGATGCTTCTCGCCCGCTCGACAAATCCAAACACGTTATATAGGTTCCATGCACCAACTATTAAGTTATCTTTCTATTCTTGTCTTAGGATCAGTTTTATGGCATATATGAATAATCTAGCTCGTATGGCAGTGCATATATGAATAGCCTAGCTCGTCTTGGGTCATTCCAGATTCACAACATGACATGATAATTCTTGATTCTTTTTCTGAACAAGTATTGCTCCACGAGCTGTTATTCATTGCTTTACTTAACACGATTCTCGTTCAGTGTTCAACTTGACTTGATGAATTCCCCTGGTACGAAAACTGCCTTGGCGACCCAACGGTCCCGGATACTTGCAGGTTCATATTGTACAGAAGAACTATTTGATAGTCTTCTGGCTAACAAGATGCATGCATGATACGCGATAGTGTTACTTGATTGTGGCATAAGTTTTATTGTGGCAAGCTTTGGATCGAGGCAACATTACAAGTTAACATATAAACAGGCAAGCATGCATTTTTATAAAAATATAATCATTTAGGTTTGGCCCGGGTCTAAGGATAAAGCGAGGAGTAAAACCGTAAAGGGACATACCAAGCAACATAATCTAGGGTCGTGCAGTATAGAAAATAAAGTAGTGCACTACGAAGAGTATAATATTCTACTCGAGGCATAGCGGGGTCTACTTGCACAAGGCAAAGGTAGCATGCGAGGGTCCGATTATGAGCAAAGTTTCATTTCTATGTTCCAGCACAAGCAATACAAGTTGGGATTATTCCCTTAGCTAGGTACATTGTATTCTTTATTAGCATTCAGGGGTGATTCACCTAGCGACTAGCATGTATCGTCCATATTTTAAGTGTGCTGGCTAAGCAAAGACAAGTTTATCGTTACCACCTACCTTAGCGATGATTCGCCTCAGTCGAGCGAGCCTCTGAAAGACTAAGCAGAAACTCCTGAAGGGCCAAGTCAGGAGATCCTTTTGCCTCAAACGAGTCTTCTCGCTGAGCAAAGTGGGTCAGGTCGTTGCACTTGCGCCGTTTGAATCAGCTGTCTACTTGACCAGAACGGGTCGTCACATTATACACCACTCAAAAAAAGTCTCGTCCTCGAGACTTCCTGAGCGCATGTCATTCTATCGCATTATCGAATATATTCCAAGTGTAGCAATCGGTACCACTAGATCAGTTAGAACACAATCTCCTACTCGTTCCTTATACCGTGTCGCGTGTATGCTGGGTCGGTCTCATTGAATGACTCTATCGTCTAATCCAAGTTCTGACTCGGTCTCTATTATGCCTTAGCGCGGAACATATATCGCTTAACGTGGGGTACATTACGATCCAGCGTGAATGATGGTCTAAGGCTGAGGCAAACTTATACAAGTCGTTATACTTGTTCATGCGGATATTCACTTGTACTAGCATTCGAGATCAACATATCGCGAGTCTGGATCGTGCACATACTCAAAGTGCACCTCAAACATATACATGCCAACCAACTTAGCGATAGCGAAGTCTTAGCACTCGAGTTTCACATATCATTTAGTTTTGGATCATGCACACGTTCAAGGCGTCCCTCAAACATATGCATTCAACCTAACTTAGAGACAGTGAAATCGGACAAGCTACTTGCAAAAATTTTAAGGGTTCTCGTTTTATGAATTATAAGGATACTTCCGACAAGGTCAATTAAATTCCAAGTCAATTCCATTCCAACTCAAATCAAGTATTTGCACTACCGTTAGGCACGATCTATCCGATCAACTGACTAGCGTCCATCCGTTCGGATCAAATATAATGCACACTTACCGATCCAAGTCTAACTCTAAGTCTTGTTGCCCCAGTTCTATGGCTTTGTTCAAGCAATTTGCTAAAGTCGGTCACACAAGTTCTTTCATTCGGCACGGGATCGTCTGCCTAATTACTAGGTCATCTCACAAGGTTATAGGTACAAGTTCAAGCACACGATTCATCGTACAAATTCGTCGCACGATGCTCGTCCCAATTTATAAGGTCAAACCATTGTTTATTTGTACGGGATATTCTACCCAAGCCCGTTTTACTCAGATTTCTAAACATCGAGCACTGATCTTCCTACTCTCATAACACGTTCGTTTGCACAGGGTTTTGAGTCCGTTCAGTAAAATCCGTGATATATCCAAGTTGCAAGATAAGCCTAGTGATTTGCATAGTCTATCTCCTCAAGTATGTTTGATAGGATACCTATATCCATTCCAAGTCTATACCACCAAGCCAAGATTTAATTCTAAACATTTTGTTTATAACTCCAAGTCGTCCAACATGATTTATGTATCCGTTCATGAAACCATCAAGCGTGATTTATTCTAGGTTCTAGGCTAACTTATCCTCGAAATACTTTTGATTCACTTGTATTTCCAATTCATCTTATCGTGTCAAACCAAAAGTCAAGACGATCCATCAGTTATCACGTTTCAGTCTTCTGCAACTTCGATCACCCTCGTTGGACGTGAGATCACCACGCCAACGCTACCGCTGGATAATCATCCTAATCTGGACGTGACGCATGTACGAGCATAGAGTTATGCTCGCACAAGATAAGAACGTCAAACATTATGGTTTTTATCGAAATGATTGAGACACCTTATCATTTTACTTTTGTTCCATTCAAGTTATACATAAAATCTATCAAGTCATGTCCGTTCATGCAGTGATTATAATTCGTCTAGCAAAATAATCCAACTTTAATGTTACCGTTTGATAAATACATAGTCTACTTTTGGCATCCTTAAACAACTAAGTTTCAAGTATTCAAGCCCAAGTCTATCCACTTTTAATATGTTCTATTCATCGAGTTCGTTTAGAATAATCATCAAACATGTTCCCGTGAGTTCGATCATCCCTGCCGTACGTGAAATTACCATGTTGGCACTCTCGTAGGATAATCGTTCTCGTTGGGACTGATTTTAAAGGTTATCTTTTTTGAACTAGATTTAAGATCGTTCTTCCAAACTCCAAGTCAAATCTGTTATCGCTTATCTCTTTCATCGAACCAAGATATAATTCATTCTCGGGCTAACTTCTATTCGAGCGATATTGCATTCAAGTTTAATTTGTTTGTTTTAATTCGAAATCGCTCGCACGATCCTCCAAATTTTCAATAAGTTTTCCTAACCAAGATATCGATTCCCATTTCCATGAATCCATATTCAATATAAGCCCTATCATTTAGTTCAAGACATTCTCCAAACGTGCAATCCAACTATCGCACGAGACCTATGAATCCGTTTGGACAATTCTAAATGATCCATATACCACTCGGAATTGAGTCACCCAATTAAATCCTCAATCGTGTTCGCCTCAATCGTTAACATATTCACCAAGTGTTCCTTAGAATTTATGCACGATATCTAGGTATCGTCTGATAAATCTTAGTCTCGATATATATATATATATATATATATATATATATATATATATATATATATATATATATATATATATATATATATATATATATATATATATATATATTTCTGTTGATAGTCATCCAAGTAAATCATATTCGATTTGTATCTTCCGATATGAAATACCGTTCGAGCTATTTCTTAAAATCTAAACACGATTCTCTATACTCGCCTGAGCGATAAATCTGAAAATATTTCTATCGGTTGGCATTCTAAGTCTGACTTATTCTTTATTCTTGAACGATATTCCAATCTCGTTTGTAAACTAGCTTGCACCAAAGGGTCTTAACGCACGATACTCAACACAACTTAGCCGAAGGGATGTGTGCATAGCTAACCGTTCGAACGATATTATATTTTGTACACTAACTAGTTGGGTAATCATGTATAGGTATTTGGGTTCATACGAAACTTGTAAATTCTAGCATAAGTCTATTCCAACCAAGCCTAACTCAGGTCGGCACAAAGGCCTTCGTATTACGATTTCATACAAGCAATCACATCATTCACAAGCAACTTTTGAAAGTATTTAGACTCATTGTTTGGAACATCTTATTGGGTCAAGAGAGTGTGTGCACATAACCCACGAACGAGCTTTCGAAACTGAGAAAAATGAAACGATGTCCAAAGGCGTATAGCCATACTCTGATACCAATATGTCATACCCCGATCTCCCACAGGCAATCGATCGTCCCCGCTAGGCAGGAATACCCGCTCCAGCGCTCCCACAGGATAATTTCTTGACCCATCTGGGCGTGATGCCGTACGAGCGTAAGCCGCGCCCGTACAAGGCCATGATCCGAACAGGCGGGTCTAAGCCGTAGAGTCGCTCAGATTGTCCGAGTGTAGCAGAATAATAAATGCATAGACGATTGGTTACAAGTTCACAGAGTCGTCAATAGTAGAAGCATTGAATAACACAAGTATAGAAATAAATAAGCTCTTTATTGACATGAACAAGTGTTACAGGCGACGCTAGGCCGAGATTACAAGTCGCTCAAGCCTCTCTCTGAAACAGTAAAAGTGTGCCAAGTGGCTACATTTGTGGAATAATATATAGGAGATGTTCCAATATTATGTCCTGTATATGTGCTTCAGTTCCGGACGCAACGCTCCAAGGCTCCAGAGTGAACTCCACGTCTTAGCACACACGAAGGAGACATCCACACCGAACGAGGTTCTCCCGCACCCTGCAAGCAATCTGGTGGGTTATCAGTACATGAATGCACTGGTGGGGAGGTTTCTCGCCCGCTCGACAAATCCAAACATATTATATAGGTTTCGTGCACCAACTATTAAGTTATCTTTCTATTTTTACCTTAGGATCAGTTTTATGGCATATATGAATAGCCTAGCTCGTGTGGCAGTGCATCGTACGATATAAAGGTACACAACGAGATTTACCAATTTATCATCCGTCCTTCCATGTCCAAGGAAAACCAAGTTAAATCAAGCACGAGCATGTATAATAAATTCTAGGGCAATAGCATATACAAACACAAGTATTGTGAGCGAGATTCTATTTCGGATGCACGAGTATACAGGTTATCCAGAAGTTTTGCAGAGGATATTCAATGCTCCATATGTACAAGTGTTATACTCATGATCGTTCGATGTTTCAGTTTACAGGATGAGATGCAATGACTCGCATGTGGATTACTGCTAAAAGAGGTAACTTATCTATATGAACATGAGGTCACTGGCATAGCCATAAAGGACCAATTTTTATAGTCTCAATTGCGGAATGGGGTGCAACGCTTTGTATAAGACAAGCAATTCATGGCGAACGGGTGATACTGAAGAGCTATTGCACGCAATCCCGCCAGAACATACGACTATTATGGGTAGACAAAAAATCCAAGGTAGTATGCCCTACCAAGGCCAAATACCATATATTGCCAACCCACAAAGACATAAGAGCATACTGTGCCCGAATTTGGCACCGCAATACATCGATCATCCTCCTAGGACGGTACGATCCCAGTATCCCGGTGATCGTCCGAGGAAGCAAATACCTCGTGCACGAGTTGTCCGTGACCATGCAAGTCTTGGGTCATTCCAGATTCACACCATGACATGATAATTCTTGATTCTTTTTTTGAACGAGTATTGCTCCACGAACTGTGATTCATTGCTTTACTTAACACAATTCTCGTTCAGTATTCAACTTGACTTGATGCATTCCCCTGGTGCGGGGACTGCTTTGGCGACCCAACGGTCCCGGATACTTGCAGGTTCATATTGCACAGAAGAACTATTTGATAGTCTTCTGGCTAACAAGATGCATGCAAGATACGCGATAGTGTTACTTGATTGTGGCATAAGTTTCATTGTGGTAAGTATTGGATCGAGGCAACATTACAAGTTAACATATAAACAGGCAAGCATGCATTTTTATGAAAACATAAGCATTTACGTTTGGCCCGGGTCTAAGGGTAAAGCGAGGAGTGAAACCGTAAAGGGACATACCGAGCAACATAATCTAGGGTCGTGCAGTATAGCAAATAAAGCAGTACAATATGAAGAATATAATATTCTACTCAAGGCATAGCGGGGTCTACTTGCACAAAGCAAAAGTACCATGCGAGGGTCCGATTATGAGCAAAGTTTCATTTCTATATTCTAGCATAAGCAATACAAGTTGGGATTATTCCCTTAGCTAGGTGCGTTGTATTCTTTATTAGCATGCAGGGGTGATTTATCTAGTGACTAGCATGTATCTTCCATATTTTAAGTGTGCTGGCTAAGCAAAGACAAGTTCATCGTAGCCACCCACCTTAGAGATGATTCGCCTCGGTCGAGCGATACTCCGAGAGAGCCTCTGAAAGTCTAAGTTGAAACTCCTGAAGGGCCAAGTCTAAAAATCCTTTTGCCTCAAACTAGTCTTCTCGCTGAGCAAATCGGGTTGGGTTGTTGCACTTGTGCCGTTTGAATCGGCTGTTCGCTTAAGCAGAACGGGTCGTCACAAAAATTCTCCTTGGTCTTCTCCCACCTGCACTGCTCCCCTCTCCATCACGCACCCTGCCCCCCCCCCCCCAACCTCGTTGTAAGTTCCTACCGCCGTGTTGCCCTTCTCCCGGCTGCGCACTCCAATCGGACCCCCCTCCCCGCGTCAGAGAAAGAGCGGAGGAGACGGAGAGGGGGTATCGTCGCCGCTGCTACTAGCTGATGTTGCCGCTACAACCACCACCCCCAACCAACGTACCCCCTCCCCCCACAGCGTCGTGCGCACCCCCGCAGCACCGCTCAACCCCTCCCCCCCGTTGCGACCCCGGCGACCTCCCCCGTCGTGAGGCCCGCGAGTAGCTGCTACCCTCTCTCCCTGATCGCCGCCGCTATTCTCTCTTCCTCCACTCCACCATGGCCGCTGTTGCGGAGTTCGAGGGCTTCGACACTGACGAGCTCGATCTCGATCCCAAAGAGGAAGAGAGGGGGTGGAGAGAGAGAGGGGTGCGGGCACCGGCTACCCGCGGTAGGGAGTGGGGGAGCTGGGGGCACGTGGCGGGGGAGCATGCAGGAGGGAAAATGGGGGGTAGGGGGACTGGAAAGAAGATGAAAGAGGGAGAGTATTTCGGTCAAAATTTAACAGTCAAAATAATTGATTGTTAGTTTCCGTCAAAAGTGGAGGGTGTCATGCATTAAGGTAATCGGATGAGGTACACCTTAAATATAAATAAATAAAATGGGGTGAAACTCAAATTTTCTCTTCTTAATTTTGAGAGAATTCTAATTGTCGAACCTATAGTTTTATATAGAAGAACAAAATTAGAATTAATATTGGAATTATAATTCACAAATTTATAGCCGAAGTATATAATTTGGATTGAAATTTAGGTTCCTGGTATACAATTATATATATATATATATATATATATATATATATATATATATATATATATATATATATATATATATATATATATATATATAATTTTAACCACATATTTTTTGAATATGTGGTCATAAATTATCCGATAAAGTTGCTGTCACGCCAGCATACTTTATAACCACACATTTTAAGAAAATGTGTGGCTGTGATTATTTGGTGCAATAAATGGTGCAATAAGCCACGTCAGCATATATATATAGCGGGATATTACACCAATTTTATTGTACCAATATTGTATCAGACAATCTCAACCATATATTTTTTGAATCATGTAGTTATAAAGCATCCTCTAAATTGCTACCATGTCAGCATGTTTTATAACCACATAATTCAAAAAAAAGTGTAGTTTGGTACAATAATGATGCGGGGCGGGATATTGCACCAAGGCTTATTGTATCATTATTGTACCAAACAATCTCAACCACACTTTTTTTTTTGAATCATGTGGTTATAAAGTATGTTGACATGGCAGCAACTTTAGGGGATGCTATAAGAATTGTCAACTTTAGGGGACAAATTAATAACATGCACGATGACAATTCCTGAAACTTCGAATTTGATCTCTTCCTCTCATATAAAGTTGCAAACTTAATAAAGCTCTCACATTTGATCTCTCAATGATAGATGATAATAGATTAGGGTTAGAAAACACATATTTAAAGCCTCCTAATCTGGCAAGCATCTGGAGGGTTGATATTGATCCAACTGTGATAATAAAATGTCTATTTTCGGTATCGCTATATCGACAGTGTACCGGTAGCGGTACATCGACGGTACATCAAAATTTGGCCAAAATGTACCGGCACCTATTCTAGAACAAAACTGTCTCAAACCAGTATACTGACGATACACCAACAGTGCTATATCGTTGACTCTGATACATGTTTTCCATTAGAATATGATACGTGCTAAAATCGAGACATCTTTACCATTTTCGACCTTTCGAGCATCTTCGATACACAGATATCACATAGGGTTGAGAACTCCATCCAATACCAACAAAACTAACAACTCGGACACGCATTCCTTCCCATTGACAATGAAAAAGGAAGGGGAAAATGAGTTTTGTCTCCTGCCTAAAACTCTAGAGGAGGAGAAACGAAAGGAGGTGATGTGGGTGGGACAGCAAGAGCACTAGCTAGCAATGCAGAGAACAGAGGGTCGACACGGACAGTACTGTGGTGGTATGGCCGGCCCCAACACTTGTTACAGCCAAAATCAATCCATCCACACATACTTACACAAAGGCAGCATAGCCATGGGCAAGCAATACACTTTCCAATATTCCTTCTTCCATTCTCGATCCTTATGCCAACCTCTCCATTATGCTCCTAGGACCATCATTTTCCAACATTCCTATACAAATATCAGAAAATTTTAAATTCTTTATTATTATTTGTCAGAGGGTCTCTCTGTGGGGGAGGGAGGGGAAAAAAAAAAAAACTTATTGGCATAGTTGCAGCTATAAAAGGAGAAGCATCATCTTCCTTTTAATTTGCAGTTGGAGTTCAGAAAAGAGAGAGAGAGAGAGAGAGAGAGAGAGAGTGTGAGCTCTAGTCAGTTTGCTAGCTGCTGCTACTCTAGCTTACAATTAATTCATCTTCTTGTGAAACCTCCTTGGAAACTTGAAACATGGTATAGTAACATTATATATTTTTTATTTTATTTTTTTATGTTCATGTGGTTCGATCTATCGATTTTCTGCCATCCAACCAAAATTTTCTATATTTTCGCTGACCACAATATGAATATATAAGTGTATATTACCATACATGCCTCTAATCAATTTACTAATATTTGTGATGATATAAATATATATATATATATATATAAAAGGAAGAGAAGATGAGCTGGTCAGTGGCAGATACAGTGGATTACAAGGGATACCCATCTGACAGAACCAAGACCGGTGGCTGGGTACCAGCAGCTCTTATACTAGGTCAGTACAAGTTCATCCACAATTCCTTAATTCCAATTTTATATATATATATATAAAAGGTCATCATTCTTCTTGTAGTCCCTTGATAATATTGGTTGATCACATAACAAGAAAAAATTGTAGAACTACACATTTGGAGAACATATAGCAGGCCAAAAGACTCAGTTAATTCTTCCAAGAGTTGAAGCTCACATGCAATTACCAAATTGAAAGGTTAAAGAGGGTCCTCAGAATATTTCTAGATAACTTGATAGGTTAGCATGGAGTAACATACTACACCTAATGTGTTCAAAAACATGAGCAGTGCACTTGAATCATGCATAAAGGTTTGGTGATGTGGTGGAACACACAGAATATGTATCACAGTATGTAGTGAAAGCCTGGCCAGTACTAGCTAGTTTTTACTCTTCCACTCATAGAATCATCTCAGTGGCAACACTCCATGCAACCATGCATGTACCAAATTGAAAGGTTAAAGAGGTCCTCAGAATATTTTTCTTCAAGTTTCTAGATAACTTGATAAGTAATTAGCATGGAGTAACATGCTACACCTAATGTGTTCAAAAATCTTAACAGTACACTTGCATCATGCATAAAGGTTGGTGATGTGGTGGAACACAGAATATCACAGTATGTAGTGACTGTGATAGAATCCTCTCAGTGGCAACACTAGTACTCCATGCAACCAATTATCAAGTGTTGGTGACATATATAAAGGCTTTCTTTCTACTAGCTACCAAATGATTCATAGGAAAAGTTACATACCTTTTGTTTCACTATTGCTCTTTGTCCCCAACATCTTCACTTTAAGCATATGATATCTAAATTGAGATTTTCAAAATATATAGGATTTATTTTCCTTTCTAGTATGAAATTGAACTATGATGGTGGCAGTGATCGAAATATGCGAGAGGCTGACGACGATGGGGATCGCGGTGAACCTCGTGACGTACCTGGTGGGCACGATGCACCTCGCCAGTGCGGAGTCTGCCAACGTCGTGACCGACTTCATGGGCACGTCGTTCCTGCTGTGCCTGCTCGGAGGCTTCGTCGCCGATTCTTTCCTGGGAAGATATCTCACTATTGCCATATTCGCTGCAGTTCAAGCCTTGGTATGTTGCATAGAGCATGGTCTTGTTTTAATCATAGTTATATGATACTTGTATAGCTATTTCCTTTGAAAGAAAAGAAAGAAAAAAATATAAGCATTTTAGAAATATTTTTTATACATTTAGGCATAATTTAAAGTATTTTCAATGTTATTTTTTAGTATTTTTGAAATTGAATGAAATAGTAGTCACCATTGCCGATTGGTTTACATGTAATAGATAGGTTTTCTTCTTACTATATTTTTACACCCTTACTAATTGGTCTTTTTTGTTCAATTTTCTTTGTCGAATTGACAAAAAACAATGTTAGTATCGGTCATTATCGGATATCAGTCGGTATCGGATCGGAACATGTCAAACCGTATTGATATAGACCGTATCGGATCGGTATCGGCTGATACTGTCTAAACATCTATGTCCTAAACCTGCTGAACCATGGATAAAAGATTAGCTGAACCAATATCGATCAGTTCATTCTGAAATCACATGAGTTCATTTATATATATAGTTTGCAACAAAGAGAACACTAATTACAGTATCATATAATATGATTGATCATAGGGAACAGGCATGCTCACTGTGGCTACAAGGTTGCCTCAGCTCCGACCTCCGCCATGCACCACCGCGAATGGCTGCCAACAGGCAAACGGATCCCAAATGGGCATCCTCTACCTGAGCCTGTACCTAATCGCCCTAGGCACAGGGGGCCTGAAATCGAGCGTGTCGGGCTTCGGTACCGACCAATTCGACGAGAAGGACCCGAAGGAGAAGACCCAGATGACCTTCTTCTTCAACAGGTTCTTCTTCTTCATCAGCACCGGCACGCTCCTGGCGGTCACCGTGCTCGTCTACATACAAGACGAGGTCGGCCGCAGCTGGGCCTACGGCATCTGCAGCCTCTCCATGATCCTCGCCATCTCCCTGTTCCTCTCGGGAACGAAGAGGTACCGGTACAAAAAGAGCGCCGGGAGCCCCATTGTCCACATTCTCCAGGTCGTCGTGGCTTCCGCGAGGAAGAGGAAGCTCGAGTATCCGTCGAACGCCTGTGACTTGTACGAGGATTCCCCGGAAGCGTCGAGAATCCAGCATACCGATCAATTCTGGTGAGACTATATATAGGAGTAAGACTACGTACATCTTGACTCTTTTCGTACCCTGCTTATGTGACGTTTTCCTTTTGGCAGCTTCCTCGACAAGGCAGCCATTGTGGCAGAAGGAGACTACAACAAAGGCGACGAAGGCGGGGAGAACGCGAGCCCGAACCCTTGGAAGGTCTGCTCCCTGACGAGGGTCGAGGAGGTGAAGATGTTGATCAGGCTGCTCCCGGTGTGGGCGACGACGATCATGTTCTGGACGACATACGCCCAGATGATCACCTTCTCGGTGGAGCAAGCCGCGACAATGGAGCGTTCGGTCGGGAGCTTCAAGATTCCGGCAGGATCGCTGACGGTCTTCTTCGTCAGCGCAATCCTGATCACCCTGGCGGTGTATGACCGTGTGGTCATGCCTCTTCTCAAGAAATGGAAAGGAAAGCAAGGTATATATCTATATATTGTCAGCATACATTACAAAATACTGAAGTATAGCGACGGCCAAATCCGTCGTCAAAAGCTGTAGCAAAAAAGAAACAACGGTGATGTATAGCAAGATTCCATCGCCAAGCAGCGGAACGTTGGACGAATAATCGACCGACGATGCACCATTTTGCGACGGTTTCTTGTCACATTAGCGACGGATGTTATTGGAAGGTTAGTACATTTGATCCTGACAAAAGTGTTTGTATATGTTACCACAGGCTTCAGCAACCTGCAACGCATCGGCATCGGCCTAGTCCTATCCATGATAGGCATGGCCGCGGCGGCCCTCGCGGAGATGAGACGGCTATCGGTCGCCAGGCGCGTAGGACCGACCGTCGCCACTCTGCCCATCAGCGTCTTCACGCTGATCCCTCAGTTCTTCCTCGTCGGCGCCGGCGAGGCCTTCATATACACCGGACAGCTCGACTTCTTCATCACCCGCTCGCCCAAGGGGATGAAGACGATGAGCACCGGCCTCTTCCTGACCACCCTTTCGCTCGGCTTCTTCCTCAGCAGCGCGTTGGTATCGATCGTAAAGGCGGTGACAGCAAATGGCGTCGACGGGAAGGGGTGGCTCGCCGACAACATCAATACCGGGAGGCTGGACTGCTTCTACGGGCTCCTCGCAGCGCTGAGCGCCCTGAACTTGGCAGTTTATCTCGCCACGGTGGCTTCGAGCAAGTCGCTGCAGGCTCCGAGAACTGCGGAAGACGACGGTGGCGGCGGGGAGAAGGTTTCATCTGTAGAAGACAAGTGCTAGGGGCTGATCTGTGCTTGCTGCTGCTTGGGGTCACTTGGTTAGGGTGCCACTTTCCTTCATCTGTGTGCTTAGAGGATGTGTTCAAGTGATAAATCAGTCGAGAGTCGATTGGCAATCATGGACTTGGCATAAGGTTTTTGATCGAAACTACTTAAAAGCATAGTTTGCAATATCTTTTGATACCTATCTGATACCGCCGATATCAATGAAGTTTGACATCTTCCGATACTGATCGGTATCAACATCGAAAGTCTCTTTTTCAATCAATTCGACAAAAATAAAAATATAAAAGTATCTAAAAGAAGAAAACTTATTAAACCAATTGCAAGGGTTGACTATTACTTCATTTAATTTCCAAATTACCAAGAAACAACATACAAAACACTTAAAATTAGGCCTAAATATACAATCTTGAGTACATAAGAATGTCAATCTTGAATTTCTACCAATATCAACAAACAGAAGCGAGTTCATAGTGATTATGCTATGAATTACTACATAATCTGGGTGGAAATAATACTAACACACGTTAAACTTCTAAGAGAGTGAATCAGAAACTCAAATCACCAGTAACAAGTTGGAACAATGATCATCAGCAGAATATTCATGTACGATAAAAATCATTGAGAACAAAATCCTCCAGAGCTCCAATTTACTAGCTTTTTTTCACTCGATTCTATGATGATAAGCATTTATAACATATCGACTCAACTGCTCGCCAAACTTCTCCGTAGAGAAGTTCTCAGTGACGTGGCGCCGTGCCTCTTGACCCATCCTTGCTGCTGTGTCGGGGTCGGATACGAGTTTAGACATATACTTTGAGAATTCTACAGGAGTTGGATCACAGAGGAACCCTGTAATTTCATGTTTAATTGTCTCCACTGGACCGCCACTGTTGCACGCTATCACAGGCTTCTGTGCCGCCATTGCTTCTAGAGGGACGATACCGAAGTGCTCATCCTGCAATTTATCAAAAAGAAGGTAATTTGGATTTCAGTGCGAAACTCTAAATATATTGGCAAAAGTACACGCAGGTTTGTGCAGAATCAAATAAATATCAGGAAAAATGAAGATTTTACTCGTTTTCTTACACGTTCTGTTCATCTCATTATGATAATTCAATAAGCCAGAGCCATGCTTGGGTCTATGTTTTGTTAATTACCATTAATGAAACATGGGAAGATTTCTTACCGTTCATTCTCAAAATATAAAAATAAAAAGGCAGAGCCTCCCAAATAATTTAGTTGGTTTTATTTTTACTTCTTCCAACGAATGGGCTTCTGAAATATCAGCATGAAGCTTCTTTTTTGACGAGTTTCTGTGGGCACTTAAAAGAAGAAAATATACTTGATGGTCCTTCCTATGGAAAATAAAAAATAAAAAATTTTGTAGAAAGCATGTTGGTCACTATAGGCTATTAAGCTTCATTGAGAAAGGGAAAGAATTGTGCAGTGATTTTCAACTGTGACAAATTAAATGCTTAGAGCATATACATGAGTAAAAAAGACGACACTAGTAATTAGCCCTTGTTTGATGCACTAAAATTATCCTACAAGCAGAGTAAACATGGGATTAGGCAAATCTGTTTCTAGGAACTTAATAGGGGGAAAAAATGCTAATTCCGGGCAATAGTTAATTTGGAGAGTAAATAGGATCGAAAATCCAGGCTTTACCATTCCTAAAATCAAAAGAACAATTAACATAAATAAATAAATAAATACATGTTCATATCCAGATTTCAAGATGATCTAATCCTATGCAAAGCACACGTCCTTTAGAAGATGTAACCAGTTAGATCAAGAGCACATTCCATAGATGTTCCTCTGCATCTTCAAGTCAAAATACAAAATAGTCAAATGGAAGAAACGAAACATACCACTGATACCAGCACAACCAAAACTTCACCTAGAGGATTATTGTATACTAACCATTTTTAATATATTAACATATCCGATGAATAAAAGTTATAAAACCCTATTGTGGAACTAAATCAGATCATACGTAGAAAGAAGAGGTGATGTAACCCTCAAAGAAGAGGTGATGTAACCCTCAACTTGAATAAGAACAATTTTATGACCATATGGCAAAATCGTTGAAGATGGGTGGGTGGGTGGGTGGGTGGGTGGACCAGTGCATGATATCCATTTGTATAAAATACTCAAATCTAGAGGACAGAAATTGCAAGAATAAAGTGAATCAGATAGAGGCAAGCAGTCACAAGGACTAAAAGGTTTCTATGTATGCAGTTTCCAGACCTCCTCAAGCTTTGTGCTTGAGACTTGTGCAGGAGTGCACTTGAACTGGACAAATTCTAAGCCCAAACACTAACCACACTTTTTTCTCTGGCACATATTACTCCATAAAGTTTACAGATTCCCCTCTCTCGAAAAGGAGATTCGCCTATCAATGCTCAATGAAAGCAAAGGGTTGTAGAGAATCTGGCACATGAAGCTCTTTAATATTTTCTCAACGTTTCATACATTTAGTGAATTATGACAAATGAGAAAAGCATATTTTATATATTGTCCAAGAATATTGTGCAGGAGTGCACTTGAACTGGACAAATTCTAAGCCCAAACACTAACCACACTTTTTTCTCTGGCACATATTACTCCATAAAGTTTACAGTTTCCCCTCTCTCGAAAAGGAGATTCGCCTATCAATGCTCAATGAAAGCAAAGGGTTGTAGAGAATCTGGCACATGAAGCTCTTTAATATTTTCTCAACGTTTCATACATTTAGTGAATTATGACAAATGAGAAAAGCATATTTTATATATTGTCCAAGAATATTGCTAGCCATGTTGTGACTGTTAGGAAGAGATCTGACAACCACCACCAAGAAGGGTGGACCCCAAACTACATGATTGGGCTACTTCTGCTTTCTGGGAGGTCAACCCACATTTAGGTATCAAAACTGTATTAGTTTACCCAAGATAAATTGCACCAGGGATGCGTCAAGCCATGCAAACCACTGAAAAAGGATTTCAAATTAATGTTCATAATTTCTGCAACAGCAAGTCGACGACGGATAAACCCCTGTCGACTCCTGACCCGCTCAGCAGTTAGGCCAATCCGATCAACTTTAAGAATCAATTTCTCATCACTACCCAAGTGTACAGTGAGGGGTGCAGTACTCCATATAGCCAATTCTCCGGTATGGGTAAATTGCAAGGTCCGAAATATCGGGTATCAGTTTGGGACCCTTCCTATGAGTATCGGGTAGTTTCGGTTGTTTTTTATCGGAGTATCGAGTTCTTCGTTTCGAAAGCCAAAACTGATAAAAAGTTTTAAAGGATGGAAAGTATTTGATATATTTAAACATAATTTTATATATTATATGTTGTTTTGTGTTAATTTTAAATAGAATATTATTCCACTTGTAATAGATACTATTTTATGTTTACTTGCCTTTAGACATCAACCACAATCAATAGTTTTGAATGAAATAATATTAATATCGATGAATGTTGTTAATTTATAAATAAACAACTTTGACAAATAGTAATTGTTACAATTTATCGATAAAGAATCTTATTAACACACTATGTCATTGTCAATCTTCAACACACTGAATCATAGTGTTGAACACTATTTTCCATTCTCCTAATCACGTTTGCTTAACTTTTCTCTGTCGAGTTAATCGGGAAAGATACCTCCAACGACAGTATCGGCCAATATCGATAGTGGCAGTATCAGATCAGAAATGTCAAAACTTATACGTATAGGTTGTATCATATCGAGATCGGCCGCTACCGCGAACTATGGTAAATTGACTAAAGCACTAGAATTTCTTTTGGAGTTCAATGGGTTTGTCTAGCTCTAATGAAGTTAGTCCTAAGTGCCATTTGGAGTGGCCTAGCAGTTGGGGTTGGCATGAGATATTGGGGAGAACTTTTCATTATCTGCAATAAGACATCCCTTAGAAGCCAAAAGCGAGAGCAGCGGCGGGAGCAGGAGCGGAGCACTACTACTTAGAATAGTCTAAAGTTGAAAGCGTGTGCTAATAATTTTTTATGTTTATTAATTATTGTTGTCAAAATTTATAGATATCTTAATATTTATTAGAATTTATAAAGTTCAGTTCGAAGTTACAGAGAGATCATTCGCATATGATTTTTATGATGTCAAGGTAAGCAATCATTAGTTTCTTGTTCCTTTGATGAACGTGTATTAAAAAAATTCAACTTTCTTTTCAAAAATTGTCCTCTTATTATGGTCATGTAAGGGGAAGCACTCTTGTCATCGGGGAAACTTGCTCACGTCATCGAGGAAACGAGTTCCAATCACCGGAAAAATAAACTCCCAAGTAAGAACTGCTGAATGGAGGTTCTTTCTGAGATTCGTTGACCTCCTAGGAGTTTCTTTTATCTAAAAGACACCATATTCTATAATGAAATATAATATAATTTTTATGATAACAATACCTTTTTTATCTTTAACTCCTCACTTGACTCTTGATTTCATGATATTAACTTGTGATCTAATATCTCCTCAGCCAAAGGATTAGCAATTAGGTTGACCTTAAATTCTCAAGGAGAGACATTCAAAATATTCCTATGCACCTAATGATCACAATGACCCAAAACACCCAAAAATAACTATTCAATGGTATAACCATCATCAAGACCACCTAATGGGTTCACATAAAATCCTAGGGCTAAGAAACACCAAACTAATGCAAGGCTCCTAATAGCAGCTGGGGATACCACAACATATAGCAGATAGTAGAGGATAGTGCTGAGATCGTATTGGTATTGAAGTCGATATAGACTCATACCATTACCGCGATAGTGTTATAATTTAGTTCATACATGATATATATGATAAAGAACCTAATGAGATATTACAAATTCTTAAAAGAAACTCAATAATATAGCATCATAACTTATAACATAACACTAGTAGTAGAAAATTTGAGATTACTGAATCTCTAAAGCATCATATCCATATATATAATGCATTGGGATTCATTTTATATTTGATCGCTTCTATTTAACTTGCATGGTCTCCTAACATACTTTTTTTTTACCGAGGAGATAGGAAGGCTATATAGGATGGCAGTAAGACCGGTAATTTTAATATGCCCCTAATAGAGTTAGGTTCAAGTTGAAGAATGTGACTTTCCTATTGAACACATCTATACAGTTAATTACAAATGCCATACTTTGTTAATCTGTTGAGGACTTAGAAAGCCTCCATATATGATGCTAGTAGGACTGGACCAGTAATTCTTCAAAAGCACCTAATGATGCCAGAGTAGAGTTGAAGGTGATTTTATAATTAAATTATCTATTCAATTACATTGCAAATGTAATACTTTGTTAATATGGTTGTTCTTTCCTTTACACATTTTATAGTTTGGAATTATAAATAGCAATATTTGGCCACTATATTGTGCCTAATACAGTTGACATTTGGCTTCTATATCATGGTATGGGTCAAATGTAGAGGAATATTCTCATTCAGGTATACATATTATAAAGCTATACCATAGCGGCCGAGCGCTATAGCGGCCACTATGACCATTGACCAGTATTCCGAATAATGCTCAAATGGGTTCAGCCCCCTCAAGTTATCTTCTAACCAGCAGGTCCAAAGATACGGTTTCGGACCCTTGAGTTTTGGTTCCAAGGGTTTCAGCAATTTTGGAAGTTTGGACTATAGTATCTGAGTATAGGATTTTGAAAAGCCTGTTTTAACTTTTAACTAATAACCAAATCCAAACCACAGCCGACACCTTAAGTCTGACATGGTCCACGTAGGAATCAAGCCTGAAATTTTGCTTAATCACAGGCCAACACATAGCCCATTAGGCCATTAGTCCAAGACCAATAATTATCGTATAAGAGAGAAATGAGAAAAAGCCCTGATCCCGACTCGTTCAATCCCTTTCTGCTTCCCTCTCCAACAGAAGTCTACACCCAACACCACTGCCTCCTTCCCATCTCCTCTCCGGTAAGATACTTCATACTGTGCCACCCCAAGCCAACGGAACCTCCTATTCTCCACCCCTTCATTCTCTTCTTATTTTACTCCTTCCTCTCCAACAAGTGCTCATTTTGTGGCGGTGGTGGCCCTCATACCATGGAGACCCTGGTGCTCTAGGAAGCCTAACCCTAACATAACTCGCCTCCCCATCTTCCTTGTTTTTCTTCCCATTGCCGATCTCTTGTAAAGTTGTAACACCACATTATAGCAGCTTTCCCTCTCTTCCTTCCCCTCTCAGGCAACACCACCTCCACGACGCCACTCTACAATAATTGGACTCCATTATGGAGTTCACATGATTGCGCAGTAACAACACCACATTATGATGACCGGTCAATATCGACCAGGATCAGTCAATACAAACTCAGAATGGGCAATAGTTGATCATAACAACTCAGCATGGGCAATGGAAGAACTAATTTGGGATTAACTTCAGGTCGAGTATAAAGAATTCTGATCCGATGTGGCTGACACATCGCTTTCAGCCGATACATAAAACCTTGATTTATATCCAACCCCAAAAAAGTGGCCTTTATCACAATTATGAGAAATTTAGTATCTAACTCTAAACCCAACCAAGCAACCCTTACAATTTGTCCTTCCATCATCTCACACACAGAAGACAGGAGAGAGGAAGATATGATCATATTGTTGGAGGAGGATTGCCCCAGCTGTTAAGGTGATGAATTAGTGAGATAATAGGGTTGAGTAGAAGGAGAAAAAGTAAAGGTTCGGGAAACCAGTGAGGAGAACTTGTAAAAGGGAATCAGAGTCAAAGACTGCTCACGAAGAGCATAGGTTTACCAAATAATCTGGTTGCTCTGGATTCTAAATTTATAGACCCTTTGCCCATTACACTGCAATATTTAGTAGAGAAAAATACATCTAATGGCCTTTAGGATTATTTATGGCATCATAATCAAAATCCGGTATCCTTTTATGATTCCAAAGGAATAAGATGCATACAAAAGGAACTTAGCCTTTTACAGGACAAATTTATTAAGAGAAAATCCAAAAAAATGGAGAACATGTGTGCCTATAAGGATTATCAAAAAGGTACATAGATTAAGAATGTGGTTATTAATTACTCTGGTGTAAGCTGAAGTCGTCATCATGTAAATGGATCTCTGAAAGGTTTCATGTAGAATGCAATTATCATATTACCTTTGGAGTATATAGAACTCCAATGCATCGGGCGAGCAATGCATTTCTTTCTGGAGTTGAGCAGGATGTAAGAAACGTAACTCGATGTGAGATCCCTTCAGTTTCTGCCAACCTTTTAAGCTCTTCTAGGTACTCAACATTTTCCTTGAGACGTTTATCAAAGCCACCTGAAAAAAGCCATCAATAATTGAATTCTACGAAGTGATTTAACAAAATAGGAGGTTTATTGAAAGTGAACATCATACTTCTCTTCTTCACGATTAACCATGATGACGATCGTTTTACAAAGTGCTTCTTTATTCCACTATCAATGCGCAAACAACCTTCTAATAAGTAATGACTACAAGCACCATGTAAATATAAATAACTATAAAGACCATTTACAATATTTCTGACATACATAGACCTAAAACCCAGATCTGCATTGTGACCATCTATCAGCCACAAAACAATGTAGATCTCATGTATTTGCCTGGCGCAACCCTCAGGTATAGTTGAGCTAAGATTATTTTGACTTGAAAATTTCAATGGATAACAATAAAAAACCATGACACTTCTCCAAACCAGCAATATAACATAATAGGCGCATGCTCAAAGATTACAATAATGGTTTGAACATAAACTAGAAAGAAGTTCAGGCTTGAATCATGAAGGTGTCTTACTTTTAAGATTTCACATTTGGCTGGGGATCTTTAATGGTAGCTCCCCCAAATAGCTCTAAAGTTAATTTGCACCCAGCTAGTATGTAATTGCGTAACTTTCATGGTAAAAGGCATTACTTTAAATGAACTTCTAAATAACTAATAAGGCATAGCAGTATCACTACGGATCAGCCATATCATACGGTTTTGGCATGCCCAGTCTGATACTAACCCGCATTGATACCGGCTAATAGCAAAATTGGGGCTACCTTTCAGTGACAATGTACCAAAAAAAAATTAAAAAAGAGAGAAGTATGGCGAAAAAATTTGACACAATGATTTGATCATGCCGAAGACAACATGCTACAATGTGTCGATAAATTTCTAATCTACACACTATAACCATTACTATTACAAAATTGCATACTATAATATAAATTCACAATGTTGATACATCTAAAAGTTCTTACATTCAAAACTCTACATTGAGAGGATACTTTGTCTAAAACCAAGTAAAATAAACAGTAGTATTGCAGGTGAATAATTTAACAATGTTGAATATTATTCCATTGAAATCTAATGAAAAAACAACAAACAATTCTTAAGATTATGACTAAATGTATCAAATATTTGTCTAGTATTTTAAATAATTTCCTATTATCTTTTGGCTTTGTGAAACCAAGAACTTTGATCCGAAACTATCGAAAATGCCGAAAATGCAGATATTATGACATTCATAAGAAGGATTCGGTAATGAAATTGCGAACCTTGCAAAAAATATTAACTCCTACGTTCTTGAATGACAACTTGTGTATTTATGAATTTCATCTGACCAAGGTTCAAAAATCGCTATCGAAATCGATTTTGGATCCTTCTTATGAGTATCGATATCAACGGTATAGTAGTTTCGGCAGTTTCGAATCGGAGTATCGAGTTCTTCATTTCAAAAACACAAAAATAATATAAAGTACTTCAAAAAGCTAGAACATTATATATATATATATATATATATATATATATATATATATATATAGTTGCTTCTCATTAGTAATAAATGAAATAATATTCAACTTATAATAAATACTATTGTTTATTTACTTGCTTTTACACATAGTGCAACCACAACAAATAGTTTTGAATTAAATATTAATATGGATGAATTTTGTGAATTTAAAAATAAACAACTTCGAACAAAGGGTAATGGTTACAATTTATCGATAAGTAATCTTATCGACATACTATAAACATTATCAATCTTCGACACAACTAAATCATTGGGTTGACACTATTTTTTCAATTCTTCCATCTTTTTCGTTCAATTTTTCTTATTAGAATAGATCACCTATGGTTTAAGAATTTAATAAGTTTAAGATTTCACCAACCAAAAGGCATCATCATCTAATCCTTCTCCCATTAGAATGGGTCAGCTATGGAGCACAAAAAACTCCAACCAAAAATTGATGAAGTTTTTATGACCGGATGCACCTGACTTCAAGAAAACCAAAAGGAAGATAACATAAAATCTTAGGAACTTTAACTACGGACAAAGTGCAAATATCAAGAAACATCAAGCTACAAGAAGATCATTGATGAAAAGGATCGTATGAAGAACAAATGTTAGTCTTTTTCGTCAATAGATTGACCAGAAAGAAGAAAGGCAAATAATTGTCCCATTTGATCTCATATCTGTATATAATACTCGTATGTATGAGAACAACGAAATCAATCATACGACAGTGAAGCCAAATAAAAATAAGTGACAAACATTAGTTGCTAGTCCAAATGTTTCAGAAACATAAAACAACTGAATTTACATATTTCAACTAACACCACCAAAAGCATGCCAAATTTTACCAGAATCTTAGTGAAATAAATCATGTGAGGAGCAGTACGGATATAAGAACCCAAAATTGTACGAACCCTTCAAAAGTACAACATTGTCCACTTACATTATGCTACCAAAGATATAAAATAATATGCATGATACCAGGGGCAGCCCTAGCCCAGGGCAGGCTGGGCAACGGCCCAGGGCCCAATGACTGAAGGGGCATCAACATTGATGTATCTAATTAGTATGTACTATAGCTATTCTTTACTCAAAAGAGTTGTGGTGTAGTGGTTATCATGTTAGACTTATACACCAGAGGTCCTTAGTTCAATTCCTGGTGGCAACATTTTTTATTATTTTTACTTTTATTTTAGTTACTTTTTTTTTTAACATTATGTATGGGGCCCTCATTTCGGAAGTTCGCCTCGGGCCCCATGAGCTCTGGGCCAGCCTAGCATGATACATTAAACCGATAAAACATTAAGACCACACAATAGGGGTTCTGATTAACTTTACTTTGCACATCTAAAACTAAAAAGTTCATGCAAGTGACTTATTCAGGTGTCAAGACAGCATCTTCAACATTCACTTTGTCCTTGTCTAGAACTCGCAAGAAACTCCAAGTTGGGAGATTCTGATACTACAAAAGCATAGGTCTATGAAGTTTGAACTTTAAACTGCGCAAGCATGTATACTTATATATCATATACAAAGTTAGTGGAAGAGAGACAAACTGATAAAACCCAAAATATCATACAAATACTAACTTCTTCATCAATAAATACAGTAAAAACGTGATTACCCGCAACTGTCAATGTAGCCTCTGATAAATTACTTTGAAGGCTACTTTTCGAGGAATAAAGCAATGCAAATGCTGAAATCGCTAGCTGAAGATTCTTTTTCCTTTCAAAACGATTAATTGATAGGAAATTCAACCTGAACAAAATACCCAGGTCATAAAATGTTACAGGAAGAACTCATGTTCAACTTACAAAATAACTATTCGAAATGAAAAATCCACAATGAACCCTAGAAGATAACAAGATATATACAAGCATGACGGTTACTTAGAAGTGCAAGGCTCGTTGAACTGATCCAAGTTGACTGCAGGATAAAGGATAGCAGGTTCCACTCCTCTTAAATGAAGGCGCCGAAACGTGTTTGCAAATGTATATGCAGTAAAATTACTGTTCACAAGTACCATATCTGCCATACCTGCGATGATATTAACCACCAACAGAAATCATAGGTAAGAATGGGCTGGAGATAGAAGACTTGATAGTATTTGACACTCAAAGGGAGGGAGTATCTATAAAAGAGTTTGTGTGATGCACCAGTAGTAGCTTCTTCAATCATGTCAATGGGTTTCCTGTATATCCTCCGAAGTGCAGTTGTATGTTGAGCAAGCAACAAATCAGGGAAATGGCAGTAAAATATTATCTGCAAGTATAAGCTTTTAAAAGAGATGTCACGGTTCAATAATTTCCTACTTATAAACAACTCAAGTGAGTTTACCTTTGTTGACCTTTTCATTTTCAGCAAGGGAATGACAACAGAAACTTGGTCTGCCAATACAATGTCGAATGAAGGCCACATAACCAGCAGACAAAGTGCAACAAAAATACATCGGAGATATGCACATACAGCATGGAATCGGTAGAAAATATGGCGAGGAAGGAAACCACCATATACTGAGATCGGAAAAGAACCTGCAAGATGTTAAAATATTAGCTATAGTGATTCTATATAGACTCATTTAGCCTCACATCTAATAATGTACTATGGGGAACATCACTCCCCTTCTATATACATGTACCAAAACCTCAATAAAATATACAAGTTAGTTTAGTCTATCGCTCTCTATTAATGTGATATCAAAGCTAGGGGAACCCCAACTCTGGTTATCCAACTCTCCTCCCATCTCCACTTTTTAACCTCAACCTAGTTCCCCCTATCCCCCCCCCACCCCCCCCCCCCCCCAAACACACACACACCCCCCCCGCGGAAAAAAGAAAAAAAAAACACACACACACAACCACCACCTCCCATCTAAACCCCAATACCCGACCCCACCTCTTCTTATATTCCAGGTCTGAATCTTTCAACTATGGGCTCCCACCTCGATCTCTACTCATGTCTTGTGTAAGACCACATTAAATTGTAGTAACTTTGATCATGACCAACTACGTTAGTCAGTTAATGATTGTTTGTTAAGTGAGTGTAGATTACAGGTACTTTAACTGTCAAGCTGAGAGTAGGTGATGGAGAACCCTCTACTTGAAGCTACAAATGATTCAACCACCAAGAAGGTGATGTTACATGAACTGCACTAGCAAATCCTATTCAAATACAAGTTCAAGTAACAAGTTAATCAAGCCAAAAAGGACGAATTCAATCCAAGAAAGATAAATAAATAAATCAAAGTTCAAATCTGGCAGCATCAAGCAATGAGGTTGGGTGAGTCAAATATTCTAATACAAGATTTGTCTAAGGGGCACTATAAAACATGTAAAATGTATCAACATAGTTAACGAGGATTGCATCGACCTTTTAGTTAATTACCTGCAGAACTTTAGTTAGCTAGGTGCATGATCATAGGATGATCTAGTAAAACATTTTAGTCATCTAGGTTCATTCACATTCAAGACATTAAAGAGAAAAACATATTTGATTAAATATTATCATATTAGGTCTAGAAGAAATTTTAAATTCAAATTCCAGCCATATCAGTTTGCATCTAGGCACTCATGAGAGATTGATTTGCTTAGATATTATGTCCAGAAGGATTTTAAATTCAAATTCTGGCCATGTTAGGTTGCCTTATAGACATTCACGTGTTGAAGAGTAAAATAGTTTTCTATACTTGTATGCTTTATTAATTGACATATTTTATATTCTTTCTAGGGTAGATATGTCATTTTTCATTCTTTGTACTCTTATAAATGTTGGCCAAGAGCCGTTATAAAATTTATCTCATTTGACAAAATATCTCAACATGGTATCAGAGCTATAGGATCTCTTTCCTCTCCACCCTATCTCTACCCTTAGCCTCCATTACCCGGGATTGTAGCAATCATCTTCGGGCTGACAATCATCTTCGGGCTGTCAACGTCTATCAACAAACATCTCCCTTGAAACCGAGTCATCACCACCTTCCATATAGTCGTCGTCGCCTTCCTCATCATCACCTCAGTCGTCATCCTCACCAGTGTTCTAAATGGCGATTGAGGCGACCACCTAGGCGCTAGACGGTCACTTTTCGCACCGTTTTTGTGGTAGACGATAGTGTAGGCGGACAACGGAGGTTTGACGGCGTAGGTAGAGACGAGGCAGCGGAGGTGAGCCGGTGTAGGCGGACGCCTAGGCGGGCGCCTAGGCGGAGCAATACCTGACAAAATATTTTGACCAAAAGGTTTTGCAAGCATTATGGATCTATGGTTCACTTTTACAAAACTAAAACTTCATAAATCTTTGTTCTACAACTTAGTTATGCATGAAACATCCTTAAAATATGCATATTATGCACACACAAAAAGTAATAAAATAGTAAAAAATGTCAAAAATATATCAAGCGCCTAAACGGTAGGCAGACCCTTTCCGTCATGCACCCCCTACCGTTGTTTAGAATCTTGATCCTCATATAAGTCATTATTCCCGCCGCCATCTCGTCCCGGATCCTTCGTCATTGTCGATCGTCCCCGTCACCAAAGTCTACCACCGTCATTAAAGTTGTCTACCCTCGCAGGAATCTTCCATCTTTAGAGCATGTTGCCGTTCAGTTCTCAACATCTGCTCAACTTCGACGATCATCTCCTTCCTAATCCATCCTCTGTCCAGAGCCTCATCTCTCTTTACTGCCAAGTCCAGATTTACACCCGTAAAGTTCACTGGAAATGACTCGCCTTGACTATCTCGTACCGCCATACAGAACATAGTTTGCAGTATCGGCAAACACCGATCCAATACGGCCGATACCGATATGGTTAGGCATGTCCCGATCCGATACCGACTGATACCCAATACTGACCGATACAGACATCGGGGATCTCTTTTCCGGTCAATTCGGCAAAAAAAATTGAACTAAAAAGATCAATAAACAATGGCGTAAAAGCATAGTAAAGTTGTAAAACCATTTAAAATAAGAAAACTTATTTATCACATGTAAATCAATTAGCAAGGATGACTACATACTATTTTATTCAATTTTAAAACTACTAAGAAACAACACTGAAAATACTTAAAATTATGCATAAATATATACAATATATTTTCTAAAATGTTAATAATTTATTAATATATTTTTTTCAATACAAAAAATCCGATACTCCGATCTGAAACCGTCGATATTGTCGATACCACACACCCCGATACTCATATGAATGGTCGATACCGATTTCGATACCAATACTGTGAACCTTGATACAGACTTCATACTCCAACTTCAACGCCCCAGCGTTCTCCTTCCTCGACAACTCCAAAAAACCCCAAATAGCATGCACTGCCTCATGTACACGCTCCTCTCCAGCCCCCCGCATTATCTGTTAGCCAAATATTGCTCTTAATTTTGATAATGACAATCATATATATATATATATATATATATATATATATATATATATATATATATATATATATATATTGGAAAAGACAAGCATTTTGTCTTAGCTAAAAAACAATATTAGCAACATGATTGCGTGCGCGCCCACAACCAAAGCTCTAGCATAAAGTAAACAAGATAGACAAGCTTAGAGAATTCAAGTTGACGCAAAGAATCAAGATTTGTAATTTAATTCTTTTATTATTGTAATAGTGTCGCCATAGTTATTGAATGTAACATAAGTTAGTGAGGGCAATTGAAAGCATAGACCTAGCCATAGGAATCCTTAGTCAAAATCCTAATTCCCAAACTCTTTTTTTCCCAAAAAACACATTTATCCTATTCGGCATATTGTCAATATACCGCAAAGTTGCAATTTCAATCCAACAAGTTTTGACCTCATTAAGCATACCGTGGATATACATGTGAGCTCTGTTTTGGCCAATTAATGTGTGTAATGGCTATATTACTAGTCGTTATATGTTCATATCGGTCTAAACAGGATCATCTACTTATTTCGCTTTGTTTGATGGGTTATAAATAGGGGTATGATCTTCCTCTTTACCACACTTTTTAAGAACCTTAAATTTGCCATATACCTATTGCAAACTTCATAAAACCAAATGATTCTAATTGCTTCCATTCTACTTGTGATAGATTATTGAGCTGTAAAGGAGATCTCCACCCATTGTAAGAAGATCAATACTTCTCTTGTAAGAGTTAGGTAGCCTTCGTATCAAAGCTTATGCTTAAAGCCGACGAGCCCTTCGAATCATAGCTCATGCGTAGAAGTTGGCGAGTTCTTCTGATCAAAGCTTGCATTTTAACTATTTTTAAAACAATGGATTAAAACGGGAGAGAGTTCCAGAACTCGAGTGTCTCGCAGAGGATACCAGAATACATCGTGTGTTTGCGATCTTAATCTATCTTCTTTGCATTTATTTTAATTATACATTATCTTGTTAATTATGCTTAATTTTATAAAACCTTTGTCATCATCCTCTAGGGATTTCCTTCAATTTGTGTCAGAGCAAAGGCTCTTCTAGAGGCCTAACATCCTTAGAGTTGATCATATGGCAACCTTCCCAAATGCCAATGCCAACTATGGCAAATGGCAATCCACAAACCATCCACCCCTGTTTGATGGCACTAGATATACTTACTGGAAAACAAGAATGATAATTTATCTAAAATTCATAGATATCGATCTTTGGAACATTGTTGAAAATAGTTATAAAATCCCTCAAATCAAAGATGGTGATATCATGCTTGACAAACCTTATGATAAATATAGTGATTGTGATAAAAATAAAGTTAATCTTGATATTGAATGTTTTTTATTGTACTTTAGATAAAAATAAATTCAATAGAAGCTTCACTTACAACACGGATCAAGAAATTTGGAGATTACTATCACAAGTGAAGGAATCCAAATTTAGTAGACTCACTCGAAAATATGAAGCTTTCAAAATGAAATCAAATGAGTCTATTACCGATATGTTTACTCTTTTGTTTGATATTGTTAACCCTCCTTAATCTCTTAACAAGGAATACTCCACACATGAGAAGATCACAAAGTGCTTAAAGGACTTTTTTCAAGAATTGGAACCCAAATGCTACAACAATCATTGAAGGGAATGATCTCACAACTATGTCCTTTGAAATTCTAATGAAAAAAATGATGAATCATGAGCTTGATCTCAAAAATTTAGAGGACACTAGCACAAAGGAGAAGGTCACTGCACTAAAAGCAACTAGCAAGCCAATGACCGATATCGAGAACATAGAAGATGGTACCGAGGACGAAGACATGGTAGTTATCTCTCAAATTTTCAAGAAGTTCATAAATTACGAGCGGGCTTATCGAAAGAAGAAAGAGCAACAATGTTAGCCCAATGATCTAACTATGTTTTATATTGTGGTTAATCGATTAAGTTTAGTTTTATAATATTACTAATACTCATGCAATCACTATAGTATTTACTTAAACTTAGCATTGTCCTAATGTGCATTAAATTTATCATACTTGTTACTATGTGTATTGCTTTGTTCGTCTAACATTTATTTACGAAAAAGCAATAAGTAAGATCAAACATGGACATATGTAATAAAAAAATCATGATGGGCAAAAGACGACATCATTCCACAAGATTTCTCTGAACCGCCTACTACATCTCTGGGGCCACGCACTCGGAGGTTCCGTTGTAGGAGTTCGGGGACGAAACCCCCGAAAGGTATACAGATTTTTAGATTTATTTATCTTCGGACAACTGTCGTCAAGAAAAAAGCCATCATCTTACAAAGGAAGAAGTCAAGCCGTCATTCAAGACTCTAAAGAAGCCTGGACCTGCTATAATTTATCTAGAGTCTGTTTACTGTCTTAGAAATATTTGTAAACACAAGAAATAGATGGCAAAATCGAAATCTATGATAGAAAATAATCCAGGAACATTTTTTGACAAATGAACGAAATATCGACGGCATTCCGCAGAACACCGTCAGGAGTTCCGTGTTTTTCCAGCAGCTTTTCTATGTGGACAAATCGAAACTCCGACGGTATACCGCGGGACACCGACGATATACCGTTTCTTGACTGATAGAAATCCAACGGTCGGATTTGAGCATTAAATGATGTCCAATGGCTATATTTCTAGTCGTTATTGTTTGAAGGCGGAACACCGATGGTACTCCGCGAAATACTAACGAAATTTCTACTACTAACAAAAAGTTACAATAATTGTTCTTTCTCTTTGTCTTTGTATAAATAGCCTTGAACCCCTTCATTCAAGGTTGATCTCTTGGAGCTTTAAACTTTCTATCCACCATAGAGTTGAACCTATAATTTTTCATCTACAAAAGGCCAATCCACAAACAACTCTATCAAAGCTTTCACTTGCCAATCTACAAATTGTGTTAGTGTTCTTGAGTTGTAAAAGTAAGATCTTCATATTTGTTGTGATAAGATCAAAACATATCTTGTAAGAGGTTGAAGTGTGCAAGCCTTCGGATCTAAACTTGTGTTGAAGTCGGAGAGCATTCGGATCAAAGCTCTTGTGTAAAGAAGTGTGGGAGCTTTTGGATCAAAGCTCGTGTTGTAACTATTTCGATAATAGTGTGGATTAAAGCCGGAGAAAGTTTCAGGACTGGAGTATCTCACGGAGGATACCAAGATACATCGGATATCAGTATTCTTATTGCTTTATTTCTTGCACACTTGTTTTTAAATTGCCTATTATCAATCGTTTTGTACTTGATTTATTAGCTTGACCACATTCACCCCTCCCCCACCCACCCTCTAGGGTTCCTACAAACAAGACGATGGTGAACACATTTCTACCATAGCAAGAGAATCGGTCATGTCAAGAAAGATTGCCCTATAACCAGAAAGGCAAGTGGTAGAAGTAAAAGATCAAGCAAAAAAGGATCATCGTCGAAGAAAGTTGCCAACACTAGCATATGGTGTGAAAGCGAGACAACCGAATCTGATAAGGATTGTCCAAAAGAATCCGCAAACTTGTGCTTTATGACAAACAATTCAAGTGAGGTACTAGATAAGTCAATTCTTGATTATCTTATGATAAATTAGAGCATGCTTTCATGGGTCACTTCGATGATCGTAAGAAACTTTGAAAAAAAAATACAAGCATGCAAAAAGTGAGATAGAAGAGTATAGAAATGAGAATGTGAGACTCGTCATGCTAAATGATTTTAAAGAAAAAACAATTGCATGTGACACCGATGATATCACTTCTTTTAAATCAAAAAAAAAAATTGAAGGAAAAAAGAAGTTCAGTGCTTTAACCTAAATGAAGCATATGACATTGCAAGAAACAAAGCATTTCAAGCCACTCAAAGAGAAGAAATTATGCATGTTAAATACAATGCTTTACTTGCTAAGTTCAATAATTTAGAAAATAGCATACCTATTAAGAATGCGCACTCTCATATCAAGAAGAATTACATTACAAATACTAGATCTCATGATAGATTTTACTATGCACAACACAAAGAACATGCATGTTAGACCACATCCTAAGAAAGCTACCAAGCCCAAATCATAAGGCAAATTATATCTACCTATGCCTTTTATTGTAGAAACTCCCATGCTAAGACTCACCAAAAGAAATAATACGTTCATGTAGTACTAAATGATCATATCTCCATGTATGGTGCTAAGGTTCACACTACTTGTCATTATTGTGGAATGTTTGGTCATATTTCTTATGAATGTCATATTAGAAAGTATGATGATATGAAAAATTATAAATGGGTTCCTAAAGCTAACAACGGTGGACACACAAAGATATGGGTACCGAAGGTCACAATTTCAATTTGTGTTGTAGGTGCGTCATCCCTCTCATGCTAGAAACAAATAGATTCTCGATAGTCATTGCTCATGACATGACCGAAGATCTGAAACTCTTTGCAACACTATCGATGAAAAAGGAAGGTTACGTATTCTTCGGTAATGATTTGAGAGGTTATGTCAGTGGAAATGGTAATTATGGTACCCCTACCCTTTTTCGCTTTAAAAGAAGTATGTTTAGTAAGTGATTTGATACACAATTTGTTCAGTATTAGTTATTTAGCGGATAGAGGATATTGACTTAATTTTCTAGAATATAATTGTTATATTTAACAAAGATCTAGACATATTGTTGTCCATGAAGGAATTAGAGAGGAAAATATTTATGTTTATTATATACTAGAAAATGCTAACCATATAGATAAGTGCATAGCCGAAAAAGACAATAGTTGGTTGTGGCACATGAGATTGGGACACACTAGCATGGACACAATCGCAAGGCTTCCTTCTAAGAAGTTGGTGAAGGGACTTCCCCAAATCACTTTCAAAAATGATATGATATGTGAAGATTGTGAGAAAAACTAAGCAAACTAGAATTTTATTCAAATCCACAAATGTTATAAGTACTACTGGCCTTGCAGTTATTTCATATGTATTTATTTGGTCCTAGTAGAGTCACTAGCCTTGGTGGTTGTCTTCTAGATGTTTTTGTCAATGCAGAGGTCACTATGAAGTTGTATATTTTAGTGTCAATGCTTCCTTCTAAGGTTGTTAACCTTGGATAGATCCAAGTTCACAGTATCAATATTGATATTGGTTTTGGACCATCCTTATGAGAATTAGTATCGGCATTTTGGTACTTTCGACGGTATCGGATTGGACTTTCAGAGTTCTTTGTTTCGAAAAGCCAAAAAAAATTAAAAACTAGAAAAATATTTCACTCATTTAGCCATAACCCTATGTATTATTTGTTGTTTCTTTTTAGCATTGGATGGAAATTGGAACAATATTAAACATTGACGAATCATTTAACCATATTAGATTCAATTATATGTTAGTTGCTTTTAGACAAATTATACGCGCAATAGATAGTTTTGAATAGAATAATATCAGCACAGAATAATATCAGCACTCTCCTTATCTGCATATTTTAGCATATTGATCTTGGACATGACCGAATCATTGTGTGTACACTTTTTCATACTTCTTTCATTTTTTAAATTTATCTTAACTCATCGGAGAAAAAAGAGCTCCAATGACGGTAGGTACGGGTCATTTTTGGATGAGGACCAGCTAAAACCATTACAATACAGCTCATACGTACCAGTATCGACCAATACTACAAACTATGGGACAGATGTAAAATAGGAAATTGTCCTTATGAGTTATTGGCCACAATAAAAAATCAAACAATAAGAAATCCTTTGATAACAAGATATGCAAACACATTTCTTGTCTTCGATTCTTTATCATTCTAAAGTACATTATCATAAAACTAAAATCCAGTGAAAGTTACTAGAAAAACAAGATCCTTACCGGAAAGAGTTTCCTCAAAACAACGATTCTTGTCGTGATGTGATGTGAAAACATGAACATTGTGGCCATGTGATGTAAGTTCAACTGCAGCATCAACAATTAGTCTTTCAGCGCCGCCTACATACGAACATCAAGAATTTAGGGGTGACAATGTTTAATAAGAGAAATCATACAAAAAAGGCTCGTCTTCTAAAAAAAAGAAAAGTTTAATATCCAAAGTCAGAAAATAAGCTTCAAGGGCTTTATATCTATTTATAAATCAAATACATATACAAATGCACATATATAAAAACTATACCAATACCACCCAATAAAGTTATATTCCACGATGGACGTGTATTTGTCAAAAAACTAAGTCACCCACAAGATAGTGAAAAATGGTAATTAATGTATCAATAATTTAGGCCGCTAGAAGAGCTTAGGAAAAGGCAGAGATAACAGGACTAGAGATTGGGGGTGTATGCGCGGTGGTGGTTTGGGAAGGGGGTGGATCCATATTGAGTTTGGTACCTAACAAATTGTGAAAACAAGTCAATAGAGGTTTAAACATGGTTAAATAGGATTATAAAATTATCAGAAGATAAGTAACAGAAGTCGAGAGATATTGGGAACATTCCAAATTTCAAATCAAGAAGAGTGGTTCGAGAGACAGTTGGGAAATGAGTATGTTAAACGGTGTACCATGTTATGAATTATGATAGATATCAATGAGGCGTGAAGGAATTATATAAATACTTGAAGGTAGCAGTTGAAGGTGGCTACAGTTCGAGGAAACCTTGCATCACTTCAAGATAGTGATTTCTTACTTAACAATATAGCGTGAGCTCCATCCGTTAGCTTTATCCAAAGGCTAAGCAGCAAAGAGCAAAGTCTGCACTTCAAAGTGCAAGAAACCAGTGGCTTCTTAAAATATTTATGAACAAAAGACATGGTAAAGTAAAGGACCCCCCACCCCCAACCCATAGGGCTGAAATCGAGCCAAGTCGAGCTTTGCATGTTCAATCTCGGCTCGGTTAGGGTGTTATTTATCCAGCTGAGCTCAAACCCTACCTTGTAATAAGATGTTTAAGATGAGGCGGCTCGTGAGCAGCTCGCAAGCTATCCAATCTCGAGTCAAGCTCCAGCTCTGGGTTTTATGGGATATGGTCATTTATAATCCAGCCACGGATAGTATGAGAGAGGGTTTGGCCATCTGTATTATAGTAGTATTCCCATTCACATTATTTTTCCAACCAATGTGGGACTAAAAGTTATGGTTTGTCCTAAATTATTGATAATTTTAAATCCAAATCTATAAATTAGATAATTATATATGGCTACTCATGTCCAATCGAGTCATAGTCGAGACAAAAAGTTGAGCCGAGCCGAATCCTCATCGAGCTTGTTCATGAGCTCATGAGCTCATGAGCCAAGCTTCCAATGTTCAAGATCAGCTAGTTAAGGTAATCGAGCTCTTTTTATGTCCAAGATCAGCTCATGGAACTATCAAGGAAATATAAGAACTAAGAAGATGTCCGATGAATTGAGAAGTGGAACTATCAAGGATATATAAGAACTAAGAAGATTTATGGTGAATTGAGAAGTAATATTATAATAGCCACATAAAAACAGGGAGATAAACAGACTTGCAATAACTATCAAGGAATTTACATTATGAGTCGTACCATGAAACTATCAAGGGTATATAAGAAATAAGAAGAAGATGACGGATGAATAGAGAAGTTGTATTATAATACCTGTATATAAAAATAAGGAAGATCTGCAAAGTTGTAATGACCATCAAAGAATTAAGCTTATGAGTCATACCATAAAACTATGGGAGGCAATAATTCAGCTAAGTTTAAGAAAACAAACTAGAATTTCTGAGATCAATTTGGTTATATGTCAGGAAGATCTATTATGGAAGCCATTTACATAGTATGAAAGCCATTTACTTATAAGAAGATAAGCGAAAAAAAATTAGAGATAAAATGAGGAATTTACATATGATTTTTATTGACATAAAGAAAGCTTATGATAAAGTTTCTTGAAAAATAATGTGGTGGGCATTGGAGAAGAAACAAATGTTCGGTAGTTTTACTAAGAATATTAAGGATATGTATGATGGAGTTAGACTGTATGAACCATTAAAGTAGATAGCAAACAATTTCCTATCTTCGTTGACTTACATTAAGGTTCTACACTAAGTCCTTACCTTTTGAAATTACTAGGCATATGTATAAGGAGGTTCCAAAATGTACGATGTTTGTTGACGATATTGCATTTGTCAATGAGAGTAGAGAAGTGTCAAGTACAAAGAAAAACTTTGGAATCTAAGAATTTTGAAATAAGTAGAATGAAACATAGTATATGAAATGTAACTTCAACTAAAGTCAAAGAGAAATGAAGGGGAGTACATATAGATGGACGAGATACATAGGAGTGATGATTTTTGGTATTTAAGGTCAATCATTTATCACGATGAACAAGATGATTGAAATGGAAGAGTGCTTATGGAGTATAATGTGATCGAAAAATACCTTTAAAATTTGAAGAAAAATTTTATAAGACGGTTACAAGGCCACCGTGTTGTATGGATCAGAGTTCTGGACAATTAAGAAGCAAAAATGTCCATAAAATTAGTATAGCCAAAATGAGAAATCAAAGACGGATGAGTGGCAATACACTAAAAAATACGCTAGCGTATTTTTATGAAGTTAGAGGTGACGACAAATGAGGACAAGATGAGAAAAGATTGTCGTAGGTGGTTTGAACATGTATAACGTTGACCAATAGACCCGAGGAATAGTAAGATAGTAGATAAAGGAACCGTAAGAACTAAAGTAGGCTTGACTGGAATTTTGTGTATGATTTTTGTCTGTGTGAAAGAGGACTTCTGTTAACGACGCAATGGAGAAAGAAGTGATATTAGGGGCAGTTTGGTTCGACGAAGTGGAGCGAAGTGAAAAATATGCAAATCGACATTTTGCGTACGCATTGCGATGAAGTGGAGTAAAATGAAAAATTCTTCACTTGGATGCTTCGAAGAAGTTGAGGATAGAAGTGAAAAATTATAAAAATTTGTGTTTTGTTGGTTGTTGAAGTCAGTGAAAAACTGTAACTTTTTTGTTGAAGTGAGATGAATAGTAAGCCTTCTTTCTGTTAGAGTAGGGAGGAAGTTGTCCTCCAACCAAACTAGCAAAGTGGAATTGGAAATGGAAATTTTTCACTTCCGTGCTCCACTTTAGAGGGGAAAAAAACTCCTATGTCAAAACTCGAGACAAGATTTATTGTTCATGTCAAGTTAAGTAAATCTTATCTACAAATACTCCAACCAAACACGAGAAGTGGTCTAAAATTCGGATTTTGGCCACTTCGGTGCTCCAAATCCGCGAACCAAACAGCCCCTTAGTAATAGAAAGAATTGAGTGAGATTATGATGATGTGATGAGGAAAAATAGAGAGAGAAAATATTTAGAGAGAGAGAGAGAGAGAACAGACCGATTCCGAGATCGGGATGGATTATGGCGATCTTCAGTTTCGGGCCTCCGCCTTTCTTCTCCATCGGTCTTTTTATTTTATTTTCTTTTTGAGGACGACGACTAATTTCTTTCTACACTTGATTTCAGTTGGCTATTCCTTACGAGGCTCTCGGTTCTTCGTGCTTCGGGTTGGACAGCAGGCTTTTTGTGACGGCCCAATTAATCATACTTTATTTTCCATCTTCCATAATTCCATAATATATTGAAACTTCAAAACGTCTCAAGAGTGAGCCGTCTGAACCGTATATAGATCATCATTTAATTATTATTTTAAAATTAATATAAAATAAAAAAAAAGTTGCTAAAATTTTTAATTTATTATAAATAATACTATAGGAATTCGAACTCAACCAACATGAGTTTGAAGAGATGTTTGTTTATAATTAGATAATATTACGTAGTTAACCGTTTTCAAGACTCTTTATGAAAAGTAAAAATATATCCATAACTAATATAATTAAAATATAATCAAATATACAATAAATTCTAATTAAAATATAATAAATATAATAAATCTTAATTTAAATATATTTAAATATTTAAATAATTTTATATTAATATCAAAAAAAGAAAAATATTTTACATGCAACGCACGTAAATTTACTAGTTTTATTTGATGTACTAGTATATATTCACGCACGCGTTGTACGTATTTTAACCGTATTTTAATTAACATTTTATGTACTTAAAAAGAGGTACAAAAAAAGTAAATTATATTTTTCTTAAAAAAATTCTATACGTAATTACCTAAATGTCCTCATTAAATTCAATGAACAATTTTAATTAGTGAAGTTAGGTAAGGATATATTTGGATAATAAAAATTCAATGTGAAGCCAACTTTTCTTATTATATAGTAGTATAGATAGATATAGATTAGAAATCGCACACATTGTGTTACACGCATCTTCTGTTTGCGTTTTTTTCCCTCAGATTTTAAATATATATTTGCTTGACAATATATTTAAAAATAATATAAAATATTTTCAAATAAATTTATGGGCTAATTAGCGTTTCGATCTTGAATTTTACACCAACTTAGAGTTTAAGTCCTAACATATCCAATTGGAAAGTTAGGACCCTGAATTTTTTTTTCATTATACCATGAACATTAGTACAAGGGAAACAATCAATACATGTTGGAAAGGAGGATATAATGGAAAAAGAAAAAGAAAAAAAAAGTATGATTCAAAATTTTCAATTGGACATGTTAGTACCTGAACTCTAAGCTCGTATAAAATACAGGGTCTAAACGCTAATTAGCCCTAAATTTATTTTTGAGATTGTGAACATTTATTGGAGTTGGAAGTGCCAAATTATTAGTGGTTAGCAAATATAATAGTGGGAATGTGTGTAACTTACATATTAGAAAAGTTACACATGCGAGTTTTGATTCGAAAGCCTCGCTGATTTACACATGAGTTTTAATTCGAATAGCTCGTTGACTTCTACACAAGCTTTGACATGAAGCCTTACAGACTTCAACCTCTTAGGGGATGTGTGTTTAGTTTGAAGTAGTCAAGGAGATGGAAAGTCCAAATCCATGAATGGATTTTTATATGGATTTTAGAGTTCCAAATTCATAAATTTTGTTTGGTAAATAGTAATTTTTCATTCAAAAAGTGGCCAAATCCATATTTCTTTTTTAGACAATACCATGTATTTGCAAGAAAAAGTAGCACTTTTCTACTTTCCATATTTGGTTAGCCAAATAGAAAATGGTATAAAATGACCACATTTGAAAGTGGTGAGAATTGTAGTACCATGCTCCTAGTCGTGGGGTACTGTGTAAGAAAATTTTATCGGTATCGATTGATCGAGACAAATTAAATTGAGACATTTGTTGTGAATTGGACATGCCCTGCAAGCGTTCTGACACCGTGTCTGAGAGTGCCCGCAGCAGAAATTTTAGGTCAACCCACCTGAGATAACCAACCCCTGTCTAACGAACACCAAGCATAGATAAAGACAAGGTATATGGCGGTGACTACGTCACCTGGATAAATTTTAACCTTTATAACTCAAGTGAAATTACAAGATTGACAAAATCAATGTTGAACTCTTTGCCCTAATAGATTCAATCCCCTCACCACACTCAAGAAGAAAAGAAAGATATTACAATTGAAATCACTCACCAACCCATAGCAATCTTCGTGGGCGAAGGCGATGACTCCTCAATCATATCTCTTTCTTCCTTCTGTCTTGGATGGCGAAGTCCTAAGAGCAAAGCACAAACTTTCTCTTAGATTTTTTGTGGACGAGCACCTCGAATCTGTCATGCCCTAGTCCCAAAATACATAGGACTAGGACACGTAAGCATGCCAGCCGCATGGATATAGCAACTCCAATGTATGAAAACCATAACACATGCGTACGCTGTATTATGAATATCAAATCCACAAGTGGTATAAACTATCATAAATCACAGGGTATAATCTAAGCTCATCCACAGAAATCAAATGAACAATTGACCAGTATCTATGAAACTAGATCTCAATGTAAAGCATCTAAAGATGACAATCGGATGGAAACAAATCCACTGTCGAATTAGAATAAAGAATAAACAAGACAAATACAATGTAAGTACCACAACTATCAACCACTAAGACTCGAAGAGAAGACCTGCTCGGAATGTAAGTAACCAGTCTGGATCTGCGCTCCTGCGAATACTCATGAACATCTATACCTGGGAAGGGACCATGTCCTCAGAGGGACATAACAAGATACATAGAAGCATGCCATAAAGTAAATACTGTAAAAACTCAAGGGTGATCTAACCAGCTAAGTGAAATGCAATTTGAGGATAACTTAGTACGTATGGAAAAGTGTAGGCTAGACATATGCTGACGTAATTCACCAATCGTCATGACTGGCTAGTATATGCCACATATGCCCCCTATAACACGGGCGTATGAATATAATATCGTCAAATGTTCTCTAGAGTGTGGTGTCCGTAACGTCCATCATTCCGAAGAATGAGGTATCTGTAAAATCACCAAGTAACGTTCAACACTCTAGGGAACGTGGTATCTGTATAAATAATAACGTCTGTATCACTCCGTCGAGTGCGGTATCTGTATAAAGGAGGTGGGTGTCCCATACGCCTACTAGTCATCCTCCCCGCCCAATGTAGATATACCAGTCGTGAACACGACGTGGACATCTCGTACTATAATGCAAGTCTCTATAGAAATAAACACTAAGCTAAATACCGTTACACGTATTGTTCACACCGATGACCAGTCGAGTATGAGGCACGCGTCCCTACATGAACTCACTCTGTGACGTGTAATGATACGTGTCAAGGCCTGGGGAGTCATACCGATAACTCCACAACTTTAGGTGGGTCTACTAGACTCTAAGTCAGACACAAGTCCTAACGTCAACGCATTCGTTGACTGCACCCGAGTCTCTCTCGGACGCGCACATTTATATAATAGTAAAATAAATAAACATGCAACTAAAATAATAACTGAATTTAAACAGTACAACAAAGACAAGGTATACTTGCCTGGCAAGAAGCTGCGAAGTACCAATAATCTGCTCCTGACGTCGCGCAGAACGATCCAATATCCTATATACATATAATATAATACAATACAACATTAGCTATTATACTAACACATACGCAACCATAATCACATTGAACTCAGGGCATAGCTAGGTATGACACTGGTCAACTAGGGTCAAGTGTTCGTCTAGTTGCACGGGTGTCGCGACTGTAATTACCGTACAAAATAGACAGTCAAAATAATACGGCTCGCCAGTACGTCAGTGTACATAATGGCATTCTGCTAACAATATTACATGGTTACAGGTCAACGTAACTACGGGATATCCGTGGTTACACTAGGGTCACCTAGTAAATATATAAATATACATTATTATTATCTAGCATATATCATCAATACTTATAATACATATATACATCAAATAAATACATATACCATATATATATATATATGTATATATACTAATTAAATACGTATGCAATATAGATATTGTATATAAACTAATTGGATTTATACTATATATATATTAACATATACTAGGGATATGTATATAATACATATACATGTGTATATATACTAATTGAGAAGTTTACTATATATATATATGTATACCAATATTAATATTAACATATACTAATAGGATACCTAAATATGTACCCATACACACACCTAAAAATATGAAAGGAAGGGAACACATTCGTACCTCGGGGTACGTGCACGGAGACGATGCTGATGACGATGTGGTTGACGACGATGGTGACGAGGATGACGAGGGTGATGACGACGATTCCGATGACAACGATGATGGAGTGATGATGATGATGCTAATGATGATGACTTTGGTTAAGGAGGCTGCCAGAGTCCGGCCAGGGGGAGGGAAGGTCCGGCCAGGGGAGGTGGTCGAGCAGGGAGGAGGAGGCTCGGTTTCAGGGAAGGGAGTGGTGGCCGAGGTGCAGGTGGTCTGGGTCTCAAGCGAGGAGGAGGAGAAGACAGGGAACGGTGGTGGCTCGTCGTGGGGGTTCACCGGAGGTGGAGGTGGAAGAGATGGTCGGTTTGAGGCTGCTGCTGTTCGAAGGTACAGAGAGGATGGTGGTTTCGAAGTCGGGGATGGCGAGTGCAGATGCTCGGGGTCAGTTTCGGTCGAGTGGGTCATCTCCGGCGGTCAGCGGGTTGGCAGCGGGGGTGCAACGTCGTGTAGAGGCGGGGGTGGTGAGAGCAGCGGCGTTCTCCGGTCGACGTTCAGGTGGTCCAGCGGTCTGATTGGTCTTTCAGGCGGTCGGAGGCAGGCGGGAAAGATCGTCGGGTCGAGGGAGGTGATGGTGTCGGGGGGGCTGCTGTGTGGTGCAGCGGCGTGGAGGAGATGGTAGAGGAAGATGAAGGTGGAGGCGAGGTGGTCGGCCAGGCCAGGCGGAGCTCCAGCGAGGACAGCGGCTCGCGGTGGTGAAGGGGATGGGTAGTGAACAGGAAGGGGATGGGGGAGTCGGCTGCATATAGGTTTGATTTAGGTTTTGGTGAAAAGGAAATAATGAGAGGAAATGAAAAGTTATGTATTTTTATACATGTGGAATTTTTGGGTTTGACCTAAAGGGATTGGGCTTGGTCAACATCCAACTTGGGATGGGCCTTGGCTTCGCATGGAGTGTTTGAAGGGCTATAAATTATATTATTTAAATACAAGGGTTAGGTTTAAAATAAGGGGACGATGTCTGCGCGTAGCAAATTCCGAAAATTATGGGGAAAAATTCATGTGAAGGGAAAAATGGGTTCCTTCAGGTATTGTCCAATGGTGTGGACACCTTATTGCATTTTTACATAAAAACGCCCAACAATTAGAAAATTGCACAAAGATGGAAATTGGATTTAAATTAATTAGAATAAATGAGCATGGTGTTCTGGAATTAATTAGAAGTGCATGGAAATAAAATTTGGTGGAACACAAGTGTCATGGACGTAGAGGGCTCAGAGTAGAATATTATCATAAATCGGGTTGCACGAGACGAGTCAAGATTGTGTCTCCAATTTCGATTGGAACGCACAAGGATACAAAGTTAGAATTATTATCGAATTAAATATAAACGTCCATGACGAATATTGTGCGACTAAAATATGGCACAAGAGAACATAATTATGAGTTACACGAAGGTCAGAATGGTAGGCAGTCATGTCTAGGACAAGGGTGTGAAGTTTGTAGGAAGGTAGTGGCTAGCGTAGTGCTCCAACTATCGAAGCAACGGTAATGTGCGCTACGTGTTATAAATATTGTATAATTAAATAAAATGCCGTGTCCTATTTCCAATTGGATACAAACTAGTCCTAGTTTCACTATCTAAGCCAAGTAGGCCTACTTTTGGGTGAGGGAGTTTACAGAATCTCTAACTTGTGCTATGCTTTGTGCCTCCACCCTCCTCCTATATTTATAGGATGAGAAATCATATTTTAGGTCATAATAGGATTTCCTAAATAGAAAACCATAAAATAAGAATTATATTCCAGCTAAAATAGCCCAACACCAATTATGGACGTCCAAATATGGTCAAATTAAATATTTGATACAAATTTAAAATCTAATCAAATCTTACATTTAATGTAGATTTTTAAATTATATCAAATCAAATCAAATCTTTGACCATATTTGGACTCCAAAATTCACCAAATCCAGACTAGACCCCAACAATCTCCCCCTCCAGTCTGATGAGAGGGTGTTGACCCCATGGCTTCTCAACTGACTATATGCATGTCGTCCCGCGACAGAGTTTCTGCTCCCCATGCTACCGATCTCCGATATCCCGAGTTTCTTTGCATCTTTCTTCGTCTTCAACTCCTCGACCGTCACGTCGACGCTAGTTGCCATGCGTAGCACCTTCTGTACCACTGGGATCCTGTCGACATCAATGACACGACCGAGACCCAAGTCCCTGAATATCAGCCTCACAGTGAGTCTTGGCTATCTATCCCTGACTTTCGTCTTCCACCGAAATGTGTTAACATTCTGACGAGCTTCTTCACCCTTGGTTGGCCCAACCAAGCGAACAGTGCGATTCTCCAGAGATTCGAACTCTTGAATCTGCCCACCTTCATGTACGAACTTGAAGCTCCCCCACACACATGCATCCTCGAGCAGAACATCGCGTACTGTGCATGTCATCGATGACCCACAGCTTTCCCAGAACTGTGTGAATGGTGACGTTCCCGCCTCATATTGAGTTTGCTGCAAACCTTGATCTCCTTCCTGGCCTCGAACTACTGAAACCAATGTCGCTACGTGAAGCTTTGGCAAACCACCCATCGCAAAAATCGGATCCGTGAAGCAACCCCCACCTGGAGACCGACCAGCTGTCATGGGACCGAAATACTGACCCTCAATCTTTGGTGTAAACCTCCTAAAATTTAGATAAGATTATTTTAGTATTATTATTATTATTATTATTATTATCATTAAATCAATTTCTAGAATTTAGAAACCCTTTAGTGTATTCTTAATGCCAAGAATATAATACTAGCTTTTTCTTTCCAACCAACTTGTCTAACTCATGCACAACACCATACACCCATTTCCCACTTTCCTACTCACCAAACACCATTTTTTTTTACACCAAATCCCACTTTTTACCTACTTTTATTTTAATTTCAGCATAAACCTATTAATAGCATAACCTTTAGACCATCTTAACTAACTTGTATCTTGTGCTCACTCAAATGGAGAGGGGGGACCGACCACAAGGGGAGGGATTGAGTTCTAGGGGGAGTTACATATGACCCTTGTTTTTTTTTAAACCCCCAACCTTTCACCTCCCCTCTCATTCATTACTACCTATAACTATTATACTCCTAAGGAGGTGTAACCCCCATTCGGCCAACTCCAACCAAACCGAACATCCATCTCCCTCTTCCCTCCCCCACTCGGTCATCCATTTCTCTACCTCATCAGAGCACCTGGCGACCACCGGAGCCACCTCGACTATCGGAGCACCAGGCGACCACCGGAGCCACCGCGACCACCGCGAGCACGGGCAGCAGTAGCAGCGTTTCGTGAGGCACACTTCGAGGTATGAGCACGACCTCCTTGGTCGATCATTTCATGAGATTTTGTTTGTATACATTCACAATATGAAGGATCTCAAACCCTTTTAAGAGTTTTGATTTAAAGTAATTTATAATCGGAGAAAGTCGGACGAAAAACAGACTTCGCGACAATTTCAAAAATAGGCCAAATGCCCATGTTTCGAGATTAATAACACCCAAACCGTGATGCCAAATCGAGAGATTCATTTTCCTGTATGAAAGCAACCTAACCAAGTTTTAAACCCTTTAAATACTTTATTTTATTATGTGTCGTACTGTGATAAATTTAGTATAGAAACTGTCAAAAAACTTGATTTTGGGATACCCAAAATTCTTGATACGGGAAGAAGTCATTGTAAGCAGTTTTGTGCACCATTTTGCTTTTTTGTGCATTCAACCCAACGATGTTCATACAAAAATAATTTTCTCTTTCCTATTTCAGTCTCAGTTTGACTGTCCTTGTACGCCTTATGAGCGTCCATTTTTCTAACAAATGCAAACAACGATTAAAATGACTAGACAATTGACGATCACAAAGATTAATTTTATTAAAAATTCAAAAAAGGCACTGAAAAATATAATAAGTTATTACCACATCATCTGCGTTTGCTCCACTCCTTGGAGACCTAGCCAATGCCTTATAAATTGAATAAAATATCTTAACAGCCCCTTGAATGGTGCACCAACGTTTAGACATACCATTTTGTGGACGGTTCTCTACAAAGTTATCTCCCAAAAACTCTTTCCAAACTAATATTACGCGATACCACATTGTGTCACTAGATTGATCCTTTACAATAATTGGATCAATCGAGATGTGAAAATACTACATATACTACAGGACTGTGAGATTTTCTACAGTCCTATATGTACAACAGAACTGTGGAATTTTCTACAGTCCTATATATTTATAGGACTGTAGAATTTGCCTACAGTCTTGTAGGCAAAAAGCCCGACTGTCGGCGTTGTTGGATTTTTTTAAACCCTAAACTTTATTTTTAGGGTTCATCACTTCAGATATCAAACATAAATTAGTTATATACTAATTTATCTAACTATTTTAGGCATTAGAACAAGATTATAGCCTAATTATTTATCTAGCTATTTTTAGGGAGATTTTTAGGGTTCACCACTTCGTTTGAAAATTAAATCAAATATACACATAAATAAAATCAAAATTCTAATTGGAGGAAGAATATTGGATACATACATAGATTTGGAAGAAGATTTGGATGCCATTGCTTGGAATTAGAGGACTTGGAGAGAAAGGGAAGAGATTTTGAATAAGGAAAGAGAGAAAGAGGTTTGGAAATTGGAGGAGAGAGAGTAAAATTTTTGAATGAATGGTTTTTGAAAGCTTTGGGGGGGGGGGGGGAGGGGTTGGGCCGTCTTCAGTAAATTTTGGACTGTCCTCAGTAAAAATTGTAAAAGTCTGGACTGTCCTGAAATAATGAGCTGTCCTAAACAAATTTTGAAGTGCCTATAGAATTTGCCTATACTAAATGCACTCATTTTGTGCCTCTCAAGTTGCACCCGAACTTTAAACATCCATTGCGAAAACCGGCGTGAGATTATCATGTATAAATAAATAAATATACTCTTCAGACTTTAGTCCGAAATATAACCTATCTATTATGCTAGTAACGTGCATGTATTTAATGCTAAGTATTGTTTGTCAAGAATATTTTATCTTAAATTTTTTATTTTGTAATTATAAAATAATTTAAAATTAAATTGATTGAGTATTTACTTACGGCTTGGACAGATAAGAGAAAAGTTGGTTTCAATTTTTATTTATTTTCCGTAATTTTTTTTAAAATGAAATTAGTTGAGTATTTTCTTACTCTTTTAGTTTTTTTTAATCTTCCGTAAGTTAAAAAAAAATTTGTTGAGTATTTACTTACAATTTTAGATATTTTAATCTAATGTAAGTTAAAAAAAAAAATTAATTGGTTGAGTATTTACTTACGGTTTTGACGAATAAGAGGAAAGTCGGTTTAAGTTTTTATTTATCTGCCGTAAATTTTTTAAATTTGTTGAGTATTTACTTACGACTTGGAAGGCTCAATTTTGAGCCGATTCCAAGCCGCATTATAAGATTGATTATATATATATATATATATATATATATATATATATATATATATATATATATATATATATATATATATATATATATATATATATATGTGTGTGTGTGTGTGTGTGTGTGTGTGTGTGTGTGTGTGTGTGTGTGTGTGTGTGTGTGTGTTTTTTTTTTTTGAAAATGGTCAAAAATGAGGTGTCAAATCCGTATCTATATCTTTCATTTAAATGAATTAAAAAAAATTAACAAGAAGAAAACTAAATAACTACCTAAGTACTTTATTAATTATTTAAAAATTTAATTAAGTATTTAACTATCTAATATGTTATATTTATAACTAAACAATTCTAACTCAAATGGTTAATGTGTGAGACTTTTTCTTGGTTACTTGAGTTCAATTCCTAGAAATGACAAATTTTTTATATTGCTAGTATATATTAAAGTCTTCTAACTTTAGTCGGAAATATAATATTTTCGTCGTATTGCACGCCCGTACAAAAATTGTTAAAAAATAATAAAATTTAAATTTGTTTATAGATAATGCTATTTCGTAGGATTGAATTCACCCAGTTAGGGAGAATACCTCACACCTTAACCACACTAGTAAATGCACATGCATTGCACGTCAAATAATTTTCTTTTATATTATTGCGAAATAGCTTAAATATATTTGAATTAAAAAATTGTTATATATGTGTTTACATTTTTTTTTGGAAACATACATGCGTTTACATTTTAATTATGATTTGATTATATTTTAATTTGTTATGGATATATCTCTACTCTTTATAAAAAAATCTTGAAAATACTAACCATCTAAGCCTACGTATGTCCTCACATAATTTTAATTAAAAATAAATAATATTTAACTAATTGTTGAACTACATAATATTATAACTATAGCCAAACACTTTTTCTAGCTCACGTGGTTAAGTTGCAATGCATTCACCTTGGTTGGTTATGTTTGCTTTTCCATGGTGTTATTTTTCAATATTTTTTCTTATATAATATTATTTTTTAATAATGATGGACGATTTACAAACGGATTCGATTCAATTTTGAGCTTTCCAAGCCTCATTATAAGAGTAGAGATGAGTCAAAAGTGTTTGGGAATAGTTAAATAATATTAGATAGTTAAACCATTAATTTAAATTTATTTATTTATTTATTTATTTTTAATTAGGTTAATTGAATCATTTTTAACTGTTTCAAATCTCTTTAGATATACTAGTAAAATTCACGTGCGTTACACGTAAAATAAATATAATTTATTATAGATTTGATTATATTTTAACTATAATTTGCTATGGATATATCTCTACATTTATAAAGAGTTTTGAAAATGGCTAGCCGTTTAAGCAACGTATATCCTCACGTAATTAAAAATAAAAAAATTTAAACTAATTATTTAATTAAGGAATATTTTCTAACTATAGCTAAACATCTCTTCTAATTCATATGGTTAGGATAGCTGACATTCTTCTTGGTTGCTTAGCTTTGATTTTTCATGACGTTTTTTATAACAAATTAATTATTTTTTTCTAACAATTTTAAGGGTAAAGTGCAAAAAACTCCTCCTTAGATTTGTATTTTTGCATTTAAAGACCCCTGATTTTAAAAAATTCTCGCATTTTTATGTAGACTCAGTTTGCACCCATTTTAAAATCTGCCGTTAACAGATGTTAAAATACGTCTGAAAAGACGATTTTACCCCTCTTTCCATTCTCTCCCCCCCCTCTCCGGTGGGTGGGAGAGGGGGTGAGGGGGCGGATGGCCGCGCTGGGAGGAGGGAGGGGGGCGGGAAGGAGGAGGGTGGCCGCACGGGGAGGAGGGGGGGGGGGGTGCCACCACAACGGCGGCGGGTGGGGGGGGGGGGATGAGGGAGCGGGTGAATGAAGAAGATGGGGAGGATATTTTGGGTATTTTTTTTTAAAACAGTCACTAACGGTCAAATCTGACGGTTTGTAAACGGTAGGGAACATTTTGATCGAGTCATATATTGCGGAAGAATTTAATTGCTATATTTGTCTATCGAGCCTTATTTTGCTAAGGAGACAAATTGAAGGTGAGATTTTTTGTACTTTATTTCAATTATAATAAAGGGTGAAAATTTTACAAACAGTTTAGACGGTTCAATTTTGAATTGTTTTTAATTCCAATATAAGGGTCTCATTATGGGTGGAGATATATATATATTTTTATCAATAAATAGTTTTTTTTTTTTGTGTGTGACAGCATAAATAGATAAAGTCACTCGCGCAAAGCAAAAGAGATATTTCCCTTATTCCCACTCCATTTTCTTTTTAATAAAGTAGATGTAACTAACAAGACCGCATCACCACTACCATCACCTCCGAGTCCAGTCACCTCCCGGTGAGCCTAAGCCGACACTCACCGGAACTCGGATCCGCTCACCGCCAGGCTCCGGCCATGGACTCGTCCTCTCCGAAGCCCCCTCCAATGACGACGACGACGACGACGACGAAGAGGTGGGTGGTCCCCCTCCTCTTCTCCCTCCTCCTCTCCTCCCTCCTCATCTCCTCCTCCCTCTTCCTCTCCTCCTCCAAGACCGACGCTTTCTTCCTCCTCCGCCGCCTCCCCTTCTCCTCGATCTCCCTCGACCCTCCTCTCTTCGTCGAGTCAAAGCTTTCCCTCGCCCCCCCTCCGCCGGCTCGCCCGGTCCCCCGCCTAGCCTACCTCCTCTCCGGCTCCGCCGGCGACGGCCCGAGCCTCGCCCGGACCCTCCGCGCGCTCTACCACCCGGCCAACTTCTACGTGCTCCACCTCGACCTCGAGCCCCCCCCGGCCGAGCGGCTCGAGCTCTCGGCCTCGGTCCGGTCCGACCGGACCTACGCGAGGTTCCGGAACGTCAGGGTGGTCGGGAAGGCCAACCTGGTCACCTACAGGGGCCCCACTATGGTCACCAACACGCTGCACGCCGCCGCCATACTGCTCAGGGAGGCCGGGGACTGGGACTGGTTCATCAACCTCAGCGCCTCCGACTACCCCCTCGTCACCCAGGACGGTCAGTACTGCTCTCTCGTTCTTTAAAAATTAGAAAAGATTGGATCTTGATTGCTGAATCAGTGGGCTGTAGCTTCAAATTTGGTAGTTTCTGTACTGTTGTTGTTGCCATGAATTGGTGGTGAGGTTTTTCCTTTTTTGGCATGCTTAAATCTTGATTTGGTAAGGTTTTTTTTAGTGGGGTTTAGGCCGGCTTTCTGTCTCTTGGGAAAGATTCTGTGGTTTTGGGGTTTAAAGATTGGATCTTGCTTAGTTATATAACTACTTTAATACATTTTGATATAGGAGAGTTTTCAAAGCTTTTCTAGTTTCTGTGGGCTGTTCTTGTCACGAAAAGGTGTAAATTTTTGGTTTTGGGAATGCCTGGGGGGGGGGGGGGGGGGGGGGGGGGGGATGGAATTAGGATTTTATGGGGGATGGAATTAGGATTTTATGGGATGTGGGGGATTATTGACTTGGGGTTGGGTTGCTTTCTTCTTTTGGAATAAATTGATTTTCAATTGGATTAGGTTGAATCTTCTTTTTTTAACCTATCAGTATAACATGGCAAATTATAAGGGTACTACCATATTTACTTGGGGCTAGCCCACTAAAGAGGAACTTTTACTTATACTAACCCAACATTTTACTCATACTAGCCCACTACTTCCAAACCCTCCCAAACCCTCCCCACCCGACCGGAGCCCTCCCCCCTCCCGCCGTCCTCCTCCCCCGTCCTCCACCGCAGCCTCCCGTCGCCGCGCCTCCCGTTGTCGTCGCCGTCAAAACCAAAAAATAAAATGAAAAAATAGAAGAACTGTCAAAATGTTGATTTTTAGGACTGTCAAAATTTTGACAGTCCTACCAATTGGAAGTACTGTCAAAATTTTGACAGTCCTATCAAAATTTTGACAGTCCTAAAAATTCAACATATATTTTTAGGACTATCAAACTTTTGACAGTCCTACCAATTGGAACTAAAAATGTATGTTGAATTTTTAGGACTGTTAAAATTTTGACAGTCCTACAAATTGGTAGGTCTGTCAAAATTTTGACAGTCCTACAAATTGGTAGGACTGTGAAAATTTTGACAGTCCTTCCCATTGGTAGGACTGTCAAAATTTTGACAGTCCTAAATTTTTTTTTTCTGTTAATTTATTTTTGTTAATTGTTGGGAGGGGCCAATTTCAAAATATCCTTAAAATTTCTATCCTTAAAATTTGTTAAAGTATTCTGTTATTTAAAATAGTAAATTTATTATTGGTACATTAAATATTTTGTAAAAAAAAAAACAATTACCAAAAGTAAAATTTGGAGGTCGAAACATCGTTTTTTGCGATTCTAAAAATTTGGGAAGTCCGTCAAACGGTGAAACGGTTTATCCCGAAGTACTTTTCCATACGGTCATTTTGGCTCAAACTGGAGCTTGTTTCGATCTCCCAGTCAAAAGTTATGATACTTTAAAGTTTTATATTTTATATTTTTGCCTGTAATATGTACGTCTTACTTCAGATGAAAATTCTCTCTACACGAATTGTGTTACTCTCGTCGAAAACATACAAATAGACCTATTGTGTGACGAAAAACGATTTGAAAACAAATAGTTATGGCCGTTTGAAGTCTGATCGACGGCAGACGTAATATTCGTACGGTAATTTTTTTTTTTTTTTTGTTCAATGATAACATATTTTATTTTGGATGTTAAACTAAATAAAAAAAATCAAAATCCAAAACTAACTAAATAGAAATAAACTTAAAAAAAATCCTGACAATTAAAATGAGGACTGTCAAAATCCTGACAGTCCTAGTTTTATATAAAATTTTCAGTGGGTTAAAATGAGGACTGTCAAAATTTTGACAGTCCTCATTGTTTGTGGGACTGTCAAAATCCTGACAGTCCTAGTTTTATATAAAATTTTCAGTGGGTTAAAATTAGGACTGTCAAAATTTTGACAGTCCACATAGCTTGTGGGACTGTCAAAATTATGACAGTCCTAACAATTTGTTGGACTGTCATAATTTTGACAGTCCTTCCAAGTGGTAGGACTGTCAAAATTTTGACAGTCCTGATTATAACAATTTGGGCTAGCCCCAAGTAACTTTGGAAAACTTGTAATTTTGGGAAATGGGACTGTTAAAATTTTGACAGTCCTAACAATTTGTAGGACTGTCAAAATTTTGACAGTCCTTCCAAGTGGTAGGACTGTCAAAATTTTGACAGTCCTGATTATAACAGTGGGCTAGCCCCGAGTAACTTTCATGATGGCAAACTTGTAATTTTTTCTAAATTTTCAATGGGCTAGCCCCGAGTAAAATGTGTAGTGCCCTTATAATTTGCCTATAACATTTTAATATAGGATATCTCAGTCAACGTCAGCCATTTCCTTCATTTGGTGTTTTTATGAGTGGTTATAAATTGAACTTTTCAAATTTGGATGCTTATAAGATCTGAGCTCGATTACAATTTGTTCTTCACATGTTAGGATTTTTTGGGATGTGGGGGTTATTGAATTGGGGTTTGGTTGCGTTCTCTTCTTTTGGAATAAATTGATTTTCAATTGGATTAGGTTGAATCTTTTTTTTTTAATTTATTATTATAACATTTTAGTATAGGAGTTCTCGGCCAATGTCAGCTATTTCCTTCATTTGGTGTTTTATGAGTGGTTATAAATCGAACTTTCCGAATTTGGATGCTTATAAGATCTAGGCTGGATTACAATTTGTTCTTCACATGTTAAATGTGACGAAGAAGCTGATAGTGAATTTTTTTAAAACCCATAAATTTAGTTGGCTCTTGCTCTTTCTTGGGTGGATAACTTGTAGGGAAGTAATATCAACCATTCCTATACAATTTCTTATCCTTCATAATGTGAATTAGTTATGGTAAGATTTTCTTCGTAGGGAAAGAGAATTGGGGCGGGTTTGTGTATGATGCTAGCTTCCCATTGGTCTTGTATATATATCTGCTCGACCCGACAGAAGATGATGAATTTGATGCTCTTGTGCTGTTCTTAATCGTTTTATACAAGAAATTTTTGTTCTTCCTCTTGCTGCTGCTGCTGCTGCTGCTTTCTTGCATGAGTATATTTTCCTTGGGATTCTTTAATTTGATTGTTTTTGGTTGTAGTGATAGTTCTGATCCTCTTTTGTCTTTTGGCTGAGTAGATATTCTGTATACACTGGCTAATTTACCGAGGCACCTGAACTTTATCGAGCATACAAGTGACATTGGATGGAAAGAGTAAGCCTAGTATCTGGTTTATTGTACAACAATTTGTTACGTGATCCTTTTGTCTCTTATCAATACTTGAAATTCCATCCGTTTGAATGGTTGTTTGCTTCCCATTTTTAGGTTCCAGAGGGCAAGACCAGTTATAATAGATCCTGGTCTGTATAGCTTGCAGAAATCAGACGTGTTTTGGGCGACAGAGAAAAGGAGTGTACCAAATGCATTCAAGCTCTTCACAGGTGAAGTATTCGCCACCATCATCAATTTTTCAGCTTCATATCCTTTGGCTGGCAATATAAATGCCATATTTTGTGTACATGTGCAATCTGGTTTGTTTATTTTTCATTGTCACATCTCAAAATCAAAGAGTTCATTCACTATTGGCCATTTTTAGTACCAAGTATAAGGGATTTTGTTTATTTATTTATTATACTCGCATACAGACACTTTTTTGTCGTGTGTCAGTATTGGGCGTATGTTGTTTGTGTGGGAATAATTATAAAATACAAGCATAAAGGCCACTCTCTCAGATATCATTACCAAGATAGGGGCCTTGCCTGATGTCTACTTGCTTTGTTATCACCATAGGAGCCTTGTTTTTTTTTTTTTTTGGGACAATGATAATGTTTACTTGCTTCATAGCTGAGGATGTTTGTGAACTACAAATGTGTGGACTTAGTGACACATGACAAGACTTACAGGGCAAATTCTATATGGGTTAAATCATGATTAACTAAATTGATATTAGTGGAAGCCTATCAATCAATGATTAGTCACAACAAGCAAATAATGTAACAAAGTTACGAAGTCGAAGCACACTTTAGGAACAATCGAGTCTTGCTCCAAGGTGACAGTTGCGGACTTCCGAACCTTTGTTCCTGGGTTTCGATGATCGGGTATTGGATATAATGATAGAGATAAAGTTTGGATTTTGGTTTTAAAGAAGAAGAGGGTTGAGAGTTTTTAGGGTTATAGATTGTAGACACAATTAGAAGCAACAAATTTATTTTATGAAAGAGAATACACCATAACTCAAATGGATCTCTAAAGTCTAAACACGTAAATGTATAAAAAGTAGACTACATGAGCTTATATAATTATAGTAGTCTTGGCCTCCAATAACTTCAAATCCTAAAAGCCAACAAACATGTTTCCATATTTAACAAATACTAATAAAAACTTCTAAATTTAACTAAAACTAAAAATCAACCATGTTCACTTATGTGTAAAATAATTAAGAAACATGTGCATCAATGTGCATAAGTAATTTATACAAATGCACTCAAATAAGTGCACCTAAATAAACATCTAATACTATAAAATCTCGAAATTGGACCTATGTGATAACCGGTCCTCAATCAGTATCCCCTACTTCAAAAGTTAACCTTATGGTGAATACTGTGATGATACAGACGGGAGCTTGGGATATCTGTTGAGTCGATAAAAGTGTGAATGCACGTCCTTGCCATTGAACCATATAAACTCTTCATTCTATTATCATCTGCCACAAGCTTATTTTTCAGAACTTGATCTTCCGTCCAAAATATCTCCAAGATACTGAAACTTGATAAGACTGTGTTCATGGTGATACAAAAGAGGCTGCACGGGAACTCCCAATAATGTGGGATGTTGGTACTGGATGGTCATGGTAGTGCTAATAAAACTCTTGAAAGTGTAGTAATCAATGCCCTCTTGGACTAGACATAGATGACACTTCGGAACATAAGTAGGCTAAGTTGCACGGACATGACAGACTGATGTCCGTATTGTGTTCGTATCCGTGTCCGTACTCGTATAATAACTACTTTTATACTTATTTGAAAATGTTCATATTCCGTACCCATATTGTATCCATATCCATATCATAGTTTGCAGTATCGGCCGATACTGATTCGATACGGTTTGACATGTTCCAATTCGATACTGATACTGATCGATACCGATTTGTGGTCTGTTTTCAGTCAATTCGGCAAAGAAAATTGAACAAAAAAGACCAATCAACAATGATGTATAAGCATGTAAAAGAATAAAACTTATCTATCGCAGGCAAACCAATTGTTAAGGGTGACTAATATTTCATTCAAGTTCAAAACTACTAAGAAACAACATAGAAAATACTTAAAATTATGGCTAAATCTATGAAATATTTTTCTAGAATTTTAATAATTTATTAATAATTATTTGCTTTCTAATATCAAAAAATCCGATACTCTATCCAAAACCGCCGATAATGCCGATACCGATACTCATAGGAAGGGTCCGATAACCGATTCCGATACTGGTATTCATGCTCGTATCCATGCAACATTGTAAGTAGGTAATAGCATTAGTGGTATTCATGCCCGTATCCATGCAACATAGTAAGTAGGTGCATTGGTGGAACACACTGAACAATGTCAGACGACAATGATGGTAGAACTCCTAGGGAAGCAACAATGATCCTTTTGAAAGTAGTAAAGATATCGTCGTAGTAGTTGATGATCTCTTTGAGGAATGTGATGACAATACTGTTACAAAGCCTATAATAATGGTAGGCAGTAGAAATGTCTCATGGTAGGGCGGAAGCATCTCAATCTAGAATGTCAAGGACAAAATCTCGTAAGCTCGTAGGTGTTGGGGCTATCAACCCGAAACCTGACATGGAGAGACACTGATTTCACCGTACCAATACCCTTTTCTCAGCTGTCAACTCCTTTAACCTGCTAAGATAATCAATTGAAGATATATAACAATCATTGCTTGCAACTAAACTCATACAAATCTTGTTGATATGGTATGTTGGGTGTCATATTTAAGTATAGTATAAGCACATAGGAATATCCTGAGGACATATTTGGGATGCCAGAATATGTCACAGGATATTCCATTAATGCCAGAATATGTCACAAGATATTCCATTATGAGATTATTGTCATAATGATTGAGATCATTGTATTAATGACTGTAAGGCTATATAATGCCAATGAGACAATCAATAAAATCATCAACTAATTTCAACATGGTATCAGAGCCAAGTTTCCACAAACCCTAGCCGTCACCAAGCTTCCACAAACCCACAGGAGGATTTCCTAGATCTCCTCCACCGAACTCTTCCACGCCCCCCCTTCTTCCCTTCTCCGCCCTTCGCAGGCGGCCCTTCACTGTTGCTGCCCCGTCCCGCTACTGCTGCGGCTACTACTGCTGCTGCGACTGCTGCTGCTGCGACGACGGCTGTGACATGCGTGCTGCCGCCTCCTCCGCACCAGCACGAGAGCGCCTAATAGGGATGCCTAGATCTGAAAAAAGGGGGGACATGTTCGGATCTAGGAGCGGACGACGAGGACGAGCGTGAGTCGTGGAGCGGAAGTGACGTGATTGGATAGACGACGCATCGATGGAGGAGATCATCAAGAAGCTAGATTCTGCAGAGGTGGCGACGTTGATGAAGTTGTTGACGATGTCGGCTGGTGAGAACACGACACGAACGTCGCCGGAGTTGAAGCTTCCCTCCATCGATCTGAAATTAGATGGACCAGCCACCTATCTGAGTTGGTCACGGCGGGTGAGAAGAACCCTCGCAGGAAAAACATGGAGGGGTTCCTGACGGGCGAGACGACAGAGCCGGATGAGGGCTCGGCAGGACGCGATGAGTGGAAGTCCACTCATATGGTGATCTACATCTGGCTTCTCAACTCCTTAGTCCAGTCTATTGCCGCCACAGTAGACGGTATTGAGATGGTGAAAGATGTGTGGGAGAAGTTGAGAAGGACCTATGATGGTGTGGGGAACAACTTACGGGTCTTCCAGATAAAGGGGGAGATTGATGACACCGTACAGGGAGAGAAGACGGTGCAGGAGTATGCCACGGAGTTGGAGCGTCTGTGGTTGGATTATGATCACTCCTCAGATCGGACGAGCTGCGGGGACCCTAAGTGTAAGGAGAGACAGGTGTGTCTGCAGGAGAGGACGATGAAGTTCCTCAAAGGGCTGACTGCAGCTTTCGCACAGAGGACGGCCCTACTTCTAGCCCAACCAAAGATCCCTAGCCTTGAGGAGGCTATCTCAGCCATGATCCAGGAGGAGACACGCATCAGGCTGCAAGCTGGGACAGGTGGTCCCCCCGAAGCAAAGTCAGCACTAGCGATCACAGCTCAGGTAACACAGGATCTAAGGGAGAGCCCTGGCAGCATAACCGGCAGTGCTACAACTGTGGGGAGATGGGTCATCATCGGTATGCTTGTACCAAACCACCTAGGGAGGGAGATTCAGGTGGTGGACGAGGACCGTTCGGCGGACGAGGATTTAATGGAGGACGTGGTCGTGGTCGAGGGGGTAGACGAGGCGGCCGAGGAGGTTATCGGGCGAACCTCCTAATATCAGAAGGGAACGGAGAAGCTGATGGCACCTTTACTGTGGAGGACCAGGCACTGGGAGAAATGAGGAGTAGAACAGAGGAGGCGTCCACCTCATTCTTTGTTAGGGGCAACGCTGCCATGTATGCCCATCCATCAGAAGGTACTGACGAATCACTTGTCCTTGCGTCTATCTCTTCCCTTAAATCATCAGACTGGATTATCGACTCGGGAGCATCTCGGCATGTGACGGGGAATGCTAGTGAGTTTTCTTTCTACACTCACCTAGCATCAGCAGACAGCATTCAGACAGCTGATGGCACTTTCCAGCCAGTGGTCGGTAAGGGTACTGTTAATTGTACAGATTCAGTAAGATTATCCAATGTTTTACATGCTCCATCATTTCCAGTCAGTCTCTTGTCCATTAGTTCTATAATCCTCCAACTTAAATGCATTGTTTCTTTTGATATTCCTAAGGTGACCTTCCCGGAGAAAGGGACAGGACGAAGACTTGGGACTGGCACTTGGCATGAGGGACTGTGGTACCTAGATCGAGAAGGACTAGACTCAGCATTGGTATCTATGGCAGAGAAGACTGACATGGAAGGACTGCAGCAGAGGACTGAGGATACCTTGATACTCCATCATCGGAGGATGGGACATTCTTCCTTTGATACTCTAAGTAAGTTGTATCCAGAGATTTATGCAAAAACAAATAAAGAGAAATTAGTATGTGATGCGTGCGAGTTAGGAAAACTTACTAGGAGCTCATATGTTGGCACGGGTCATAGGAGCACTCTTGCTTTTGAGGTAGTACATTCTGATGTCTGGGGTCCATGTGCTACTAACACTATGAATGGTTATAAGTACTTTGTTTCTTTCATTGAGTGTGCCTCTCGTGTTACCTGGTTATATTTGATGAAAAATAAGAATGATGTACCTGCTTGTTTTCGGGATTTCCATAAGCATGTCCAGACTCAGTACAAAGCAGTTGTGAAGGTACTGAGGTCTGACAATGGAACGGAGTATACCAACATGACGCTTGCAGAATACTTGTCAGCACACGGAATACAGCATCAGACCACCTGTGCATACACACCAGCACAAAATGGAGTTGCAGAAAGGAAAAACAGACACCTTCTGGAGGTCGCAAGAAGTATGATGATCGACATGAATGTCCCACAGAGTCTGTGGGGGCATGCAGTATTGACAGCAGCTCAACTCATCAACAGGATGCCCTCGAAGGTCCTCGGATGGAAGTCCCCATGTGAGGTATTGCAAGGCAATAATAGTGGGATACTCCCACTGAAGGTGTTTGGGTGTGTGTGTTTTGTGAAGGACAACAGGCCATCAGTTGGGAAACTTGACCCTAGAGCTGTCAAATGCATCTTCGTAGGCTACTCAGCGACCCAGAAGGGGTATGTGTGCTGGAGTCCAGTAGAGAAGAAGAAGTTTGTCAGTATGGATGTCCACTTTCGGGAGCATGAGCCATACTACCACCAGGACGGAACTTCACACAACACACCTAATACTGCCAGTATTAGGCGAGAGGGGGAGATGGAGAACTTGGTGGTAACCGATTTAGAAGTTTGGCATGGAGGCACGGAGAAGGGACAAAAATGTGAAGGTGTTAGGCCTACGGCTCAGGGAGAGTTACTTACCTACAGCAGGAGAGAGAAGCAAACTGCAGGACCAGTACCGACAGTGCCAGTGCCAAGTCCCTTGCCTGCGTTCATCCCAACTCCTGAGGCACCGACACCAACCCCCTTCAGGTGATACCCCCTCCTTCACAAGATATCATTCCTCCTACTTCTACTCCTCCCACACCACTATCTGTACGGAGGACCACTCGCAGCAATGCAGGAAATCCTCCAAACAGATATGGTTGGGATATTGCTCAGTTTGTTTCTTATGACCATATCCCTTCTTCTCATGGAGCATTTATAGCATCTTTGGATAGTATTACTGTACCTAACAATTGGCAGGTTGCCAAGAACGATCCAAAGTGGAAAGCGGCAATGCACGAGGAGTTGGGAGCTCTGGAGAAGAACCACACTTGGGAGCTTGTGAGACTGCCAGAGGGGAAGAGAGCAGTTGGATGCAAGTGGGTCTTTACCGTGAAGCAGAACCCAGATGGACAGGTTCAGCGCTACAAAGCTCGACTAGTAGCCAAAGGATACAGTCAGACGTACGGCATCGACTATGACGAGACCTTTGCACCAGTTGCAAAGATGAGCACTGTCAGGACTCTGATTTCTCTGGCAGCGAATGGTGGATGGAAGCTACACCAACTGGATGTGAAGAATGCGTTTCTTCACGGAGATCTAGTGGAGGAGGAGTACATGGAGATACCACCAGGATTTGGCACCAATCAGACAGTAGGCAAGGTCTGCAGGTTGAAGAAGTCCCTCTATGGACTGAAGCAGTCTCCTCGAGCGTGGTTTGACAGATTCAGAAGGGTGATGATAGGGATGGGATATCAGCAGATCAATGCTGATCATACTGTGTTCTTCCGTCGGAGTGGAGACCACATCACCATGCTTGCGGTGTATGTGGACGATATGATTATCACAGGAGATGATGAGCAGGAGATCGCCCAACTCAAAGGAAAGCTTGGCAAGGAATTCGAGGTGAAGGATTTCGGCCTTCTTCGGTACTTCCTTGGGATTGAGATTGTTCTAGAAGTAGAGGGGATTGTTCTCTCTCAAAGGAAGTATGCATTGGACCTTCTCACAGAAACTGGGATGTTGGGGTGCAAACCTGCAGCGACACCAATAGATCAGAGGTTCAAGATTGATGTAACGCCCCGCTCCGCGCCGGCGTTATATATCAAGGTGAGTGGGCAGAACTTCGTTCTCTGATTCTTGCACGCCTTAATAATAACCTGAGTTTTTGCTTGCAATGTTTTCTTAAGAGAATGATAGAACCTGCCTTGCATGTTAATGAACGAACTCACCTAGCTTGTCTTTGAATCAATGCCTGCTTAACGAGAATCCTGAATCGCCTGCTTAGAGTGCATGAACATGTTCACTATCGTCTATGCTTCGAGAGAACCATACTGTGCCTGAACGTGTTCAAGTGATAAGTCGGATTGCCCCGCAACAATGAGTGTATTCTGATGGTTCGTCTCGTCTGCATACTAGAGTTTATTTGATAGTGTTCCATGCATTCGCACGCGGTCGGACAATGGCTTTTGGTGGAGAGCTGAACTGCATGCGTCATAGCCACCATGGGTCACAGCTGCCATTAGCATCAGAGAATGAGTCATTGGTACGCTGTTCCACCAGCTGCCGATCCTGAGATACTCGGGGACCGCCCTGCATATAGCTAAGTCATTGAGTTGGCTTGGATAGTGACTGCCCCTAAGATTGTGCATTGTGTGTCTAGCTTTGCATCTGACCCTGGAGTCGCACGAGACACGCTGCGCACACCCTGAACATGAACGGTTTGCTTGCTTGCATATTCAATTATGAAACTCTGTTTCCAAACATGTTTCTAAACAAGTAAATCGACTCTGCTAGCGAACTGCATGAAACGAACCTAGGTAAAACTAGAAAGATCACTAGTAATGTAATGTTTTATAACATGATTACTTAGTGCCTGTTTGAGTGAATGCTTGTTTCTGTTCAGTTGATTTATCTCACCAGTACTTGTATAAAGTGCCGACCCACCAACAGTTTACTTGCTCGCAGATACTGGATCGTCCGAGGAAGCGATAGGCGTGCCACAATCCCGAAGACCCGGAATCCTGGTTTCGATTGATGCCCCGAGAATGCTATCGTATAAGGGGGCATAATGTATGGAACGAACGTGTGCCTTTGCTAAAGGAAACCCAAGTTGCCTCGATTGTCCCGAACACTCAGTTGGCTAATGCATTGCATTGCAACAAGTCCCTTTCCGCTGCTTACTCGATTGATGCGATGATAGCCAACTATCAACTTAAACGATTGGCCTTGCACGGGCGCAACCCCAGGCCCGTGCGGCATCACGTCCCCCGAAAGCTCGAACGGGCCATTCGCTTGGCTCCCTTCCTCCCTCGCACCCGCGGGACGGGCGCGGTGATTCGCGTCCGGCGCGCCGAGGCACGGTGATACGTGTCCGGTTCGTTAATTCCCGGCCGCACGGGGCGGGGCAGGGCGGAGCGGCGGCCCGGGCGGGACCGGGGCGTGACAATTGATGCTGAGGCTGGAGAACCAGTTGATCGGGACAGATACCAGAGACTGGTTGGCAAGTTGATCTATTTGAGCCACACACGTCCTGATATCTGCTTTGCAGTAAGTGTGGTGAGCCGCTACATGCATGACCCACGGAAGGGTCATATGGATACAGTGTACCAGATTCCGAGGTACTTGAAAGGTGCTCCCGGGAAGGGACTAATATTCAGGAAGAACAATCACGTGAGCATCGAGGGCTACTGTGATTCTGACTGGGCTAGTTGTGCTGATGACAGGAGGTCTACCTCGGGATATTGTATATTTGTAGGAGGTAACTTGGTCTCCTGGAGGAGTAAGAAGCAGTCTGTGGTGGCCAGATCGACAGCTGAAGCAGAGTACAGAGCTATGGCCTTGGGAGTTGCAGAGCTGCTATGGTTGAAGAATATGCTGGTGGAGCTGAAGCTGGATCAAGGAGCCAAGATGAAGCTGTGGTGTGACAATCAGTCAGCTATTAGTATCGCCAACAATCCAGTACAACATGACATGACCAAACACATCGAGATTGATAGATTCTTCATCAAAGAGAAGTTGGATAGTGGATTACTGGAGCTTGGCCATGTTCCAACTAGGGATCAAGTAGCAGATGGACTAACCAAGGGACTCGCCTCAGTGAGCATGATTAGAGGATGTGACAAGATGGGCTTAGTGAATATCTTTCACCCATCTTGAGGGGGAGTGTTGATATGGTATGTTGGGTGTCATATTTAAGTATAGTATAAGTACATAGGAATATCCTGAGGACATATTTGGGATGCCAGAATATGTCACAGGATATTCCATTAATGCCAGAATATGTCACAGGATATTCCATTATGAGATTATTGTCATAATGATTGAGATCATTGTATTAATGACTGTAAGGCTATATAATGCCAATGAGACAATCAATAAAATCATCAACTAATTTCAACAAATCTCAAATTACAACTCGTAAGTAGGTTACTCAATAGACTTGTGTGGACTGATCAACGGGCTCACTTGACTGAGGTACTAGTGGCTTTCAGTGACAGTGAGTGAAAATGGACTCAATCTCTCGTTGTGATACCCCACTCGTAAGCGGAACGATCGTAAAACTAACACTCTGAAAGAGTGAGTCTAAAAGCTACTAGCAATAATAGCATAACTTATACCTGTTTTACCTATACGGACATCCTCAACAGCTTCATGAGATGTCTTCTCTTTGTTATGTCTAACATTTATTTAATGCTTGACTTAGCAAATTGATTATTCATATCAGTACATATAGATGGACAATAGATGGACAAAAGATACCTATGAGTGATAGTTTTGGTATTTAGGATCACGATTGAGAAGGATGTCATGCATAGAATAAAAATAGGATGGTTGAAGTAATTATGGAGTGCTTTGTGATTGCAAGATGCAAGATACCTCTGAAGTTGAAGAATTTTTTTACAAGATTGCGATAAGACCAGCCATGTTGTATGGATTAGAATGTTGGGCATTTAAGAAACATGTCCAGAAAGGTAGTGTAGTCTAGATGGATGAATGACAATACATTAAAGGATACGATAAGAAGTGAATGTATCAGTTAGAAGTTAGAAGTTATATCTGGTGCCAATTGAGGGCAATATGAGAGAAAATTGTCTTTGGTGGTTTAGACATGTACAACATTGGCCAATAGGTGCCTCAGTAAGGAGCGATAATATAGTAGTTGATGCAGCCCTCTAGGACTAGAGGTAAGCCTAATGGACATGGTTTGAAGTTTTAAATAAATATATGATTTTTTTTTAGTGTTAAGGTTGAATAGCACCCGTAAAAGAGCTGAATAGAAGAAGAGGATTCAAATACTCGACCGCATAAATTTGGGATAAAGGCTCCATAACTTTGGGATAAATGATTTGTTGTTGTTCTATAACTTTGGGATAAATGATTTGTTGTTGTTATTGTATATCAACACTTTAAAACCCTAGGTTATATCTCATGTCTATTTATATTGATATGCAATACACCCACAATTACCATTATACCCTCATAAGATAAATAACAAAATAAAATAACTCTTAACACCCTCCCTCAAGCTGGAGCATATAGATTAGACATGCCCAGCTTGCTACATAAATCAGAAAATGGACCACGAGCAAGTGGTTTGGTGAGGATATCACCTAATTGATCCTCTAACCGAACATAAGGAGTGACAATATGTTTCTTCAGCAACAAATCACGAACAAAATGACAATCCATCTCGATATGCTTCGTGCGCTCATGAAACACCGGATTACTTGCGATAAATATTGTCGACTGATTATCACAATATATCTCCATCAGAATATGAATCATAATCCCCATTTCATGAAGAAGAGACTGCATCCACATCATCTCAGAAGCTGTATGAGCCATACACGGTACTCGGCCTCTGCACTAGAATTAGCCACAACATTATGCTTCTTACTACGCCACGTGACAAGATTGCTACCCACAAATATACAATAACTAGAAGTAGACCTCCTATCACTGCGACGGTCTCGCATCACTGAACCCTGTCACTGTAAACAACTGGAAAGGTTTGTACAACAAACCCTTTCCAGGTGCACCCTTCAAGTATCGAAGAATGTAGCCTCCCAATGTGGTTGTCGAGGGGCATGCATAAACTGATTAACTACTCCAACTGCATATGTGATGTCTGGTCGAGTAATAGTAAGATATCTAAGTTTGCCAACCAAACGTCTATAATATCCAACATCCTCAAATAACTCTTCCCTATCAGCATCAAGCTTGTCATGATAATCCATATGTGTCTCAACTAGCCGACATTCCAACATCCCAGTCTCGGAGAGCAAGTCTAGAACATACTTGCGTTGTGACAGATACACATCCTTCTTAGATCGAGCAACCTCGATTCCAAGAAAATATCGAAGAAGACCCAAATCCTTCAAGTCCACAATCCCAACATGATCACTCCCAGATATAATGATATCATCAACATAAACAATCAACACGATAATACCTGCTGAGGAAGAATGATAAAATACTGAATGATCTGATGTGGTGCGTCGAAAGTCATACTGAATTAGAACTGAACTGAACTTGTCAAACCAAGCACGAGGTGACTGTTTCAGTCCATATAATATTTTCTTCAATCGACATACGACTTTTTTATTTTTTGCTACAATATATCCCGGGGGTTGATCCATATAAACCTCCTTCTGTAAGTCACCATGCAAGAAATCATTCTTTATGTCCACCTGATATATAGGCAATTGGCGATTAACCGCCACAAATAAGAATTCGAACTGAATTCAGCCAAGCCACTAGAGAGAGTCTCCATATAATCCACATCATATGTCTGAGTATACCCTTTGTCAACCAACCGTGCCTTAAGACGCTCAACTGAACCATCGGGATGATACTTAACAGTGTACACCCCATCTACAACCCACTGTCTGCTTCCCAACATGAAGTTATGTAAGCTTCCAAGTTTGATTTTGATGTAAAAGCATACATCTCCTCATCCATTGCACTTTTTCAACCAGAAGATTACATAGCCTGCTTGTAAGTTTTGAGAATGAAAATAGAAGACAATGAAACAGAAAATGCATGAAAAGATGATGAAGCACGGTGTAATGAAACATAATTAGAAATGTGATGTTTATTCTTTGTGGTACAAATGCAGTTTATTTTTCTGAGAGCAATGGAAATATCATCTGGATTTGTGATGATGGGAGCAAAAACCTCATGTACGAAAACTGATTGGTTGAGGGCTAAATTTTACAGAGCCACTGGTCTGTCTTTGGATCTCTGATAAACATGTAAATGGGGAATGAAGACAGTAACTGATTCAGGAATGACCGAAAGTGGTGTGGAAGATATCAAATCTGATATAAAAGGAATACAACGGTCTCTTGAAGGAAAGAAAGGGGTAGAATCAAAGAATGTAACATCTGCACTGACATAAGAGCATCTCCAGCGCAGTTGTGGCTTTGGAAAAATGTTTGCCACACAGGAATGATTTCAATAGACCTTCTCCAATGCAAATGTGGGATTTATTGTGAAGTTGACATGGCTATTACATGGCAACAAGAATGTGAAGTTGGTTGTCTAGATCTAGACAACCAACTTCACAATGTCTAGATCCTATGTGGCAACCAACACTCCCACTGCCCCCTCTTCCTCCTCCTGCCGGCGTCTCTCCGGTCCCCTCCACCCCGTCTTCCTCGACTGGAGTCAAAACCATAAGACAGTGAGGTCTGAAGGACCCGGAGGGCTCCTACAAAGTCTGGATCTCGGAACCCTCCTCCGTCGAGGAGTACCGGCGGCGCCATCCTGCGGTGCACGATCAGAAACCTCGACAACGTGGAGTTCGTGGTGAAGGAGGACGGGATTATGGACAAGGTCAGGGAGGCCGGGTCCTTTGGGACGCGACGACAGCTGACGGTCGAGGAGTTCGAGCTGTGCGTCGATCATGCATGAGCTCATGCGGCGGCAGAACGTCGCGAATATGTCGTCCTCCGCGAACGGGGACGCACGTCGAGGTCCGACGCGAGGCTGGGCGTTGGGTCCATGCGGTGGAGGAAGGGCGGGGGAGGGAGGGGGTGGATCGGGAGCATCAAGAATATCGTAGGGAACGTGGTCGTGGGGCGATACTACCGCGACCAGCGCAGGAGCAACGACGAGCGGGACTCGTCCTCCGAGAAGGGCGGGAGGCGGTCGAGCTCCTCCACCGACGACGCACAACTCGAACTCGCGCGAGAAGAAGGGGGATTTGGTGGCGGAAGGAGGGGGAGGGGAGAACGTGACCTCGCCGGAGTCGGCATTGGCAGTGGCTTGTATAGAGGGCAGCCACTGGAAGAAGAAGAGGAGGGCGAGGGTTGGAGAAGACAATGGCGTTGGAGATATTCATATAACAAGACATTGTCTTTTGGCTTTGCACTTGCCACCTCAACAAGACATTGTCTTGTGACTGTTGCCACGTAGGAATCACATGAGGAAACAAGACAATAGCGTTGGAGATGCTCTAATACTTGCGTGACTGTGGACTGTAACAACGATAACCTTTTTGAGTATAAGGATAACCAAGAAAGACACATCAGAGATCTAGGAGCCAACTTATCTCGATTAGGTTCCAAGTTATGAAGAAAAGTGACACACCCAAACACTCGAGAAGGTAAGAAAAAATGTGCGACATATGTATGTAACATGAAAAATGGAACTTTGTTATTTAATACAGGTCATGTCATGCGATTAATTAGATAACATGCAGTAAGAACGACATATGTCCAATACTGTTTAGGGACATGCGTATTGAACATGAGAGTTTGAGCCACATCTAAAATGTGTCGATGTTTGTGTTCAACTATACCATTTTGTTTAGAGGTGCGGACACAACTGGTTTGATGAATCATACCACGATCAACACAGAAATTGTTCACAGAAGATTGAGTATACTCCAATGCATTATCAGAACGCAGAATTTTGATGCGTTTATCAAATTGAACATAGACTTCATTGTAAAAGGCAGATAACACGTTTGAAAACTCAGATCTTTCTTTTATTAAATAATACCAAGTTATTCTGAAATAATCATCAATAAAAATAATAAAATACTGAAGTTCTTTCGGATTTTTGACTCTAGACGGATTCCAAATATCAGAATGAACAAGATCAAAAGACTCTAACTGACGACTCTTACTACGACGAGGAAAAGAACTACGGTGATGCTTGCCTAACTGACAAGCTTCACATTCAAGACTAGAAATATGACTCAAACTAGGAACAACTTGACGCAACATACCCAAAGATGGATGTCCCAAACGATAATGCCACTGCAACAGAGAAGTAGAAACAGAAGTGAAAGTCTTTCCAGGTAGATCCAAGTAATACAATTAATCTTTTTATGTCCCGAACCAATCATCTTCTTCGTCCCGAGGTCCTGAAAAACACGAATTGGAAGAAAATATCACAAAACATTGAAGATATTTGGTTAACTGGATCACAGATAACAAATTAAATAAAAAATTAGGCACATATAATGAATCAAATAATGATAGTGATTGAGTAGGGTGAATGACCTTTCCCAAGCACAGGACGAGTAGACCCATCAACCAAGATAATATTATGTTTTATGAGACTACGATTATAAAAGAGAAAGGTTATACCAGACATGTGAGAACTTGCTCCTGAGTCGATGACCTAAGAGATGGATGGTGACTGGGTTGCCACAAAAGCAGGATTACCTATATGTGTCATGGTTGCTGTAGGTTGGGAGGTGGTACTAGCAAGCGCGTTCAACTTTTGGAGGATCTGTTCAAATGGAGATGAGGTATCGGACGTTGAAGTCTGGTTGAAACCAGAAGTATCATCCCTGGTAGCAGAAGCGGTGACCTGAACTACATATTTTTATCATGCACTTGATGTGCATATTCTGGTTTGCCCTACTTGTCCCAAAAATAGTCTTCGATATGATCGAGCATTCTACAATAATTACACTTGAAGTTGACCACCACCACCACCTTCGCAGCCACCACCATGGCCATCACTACGACCATTGTTTCTACCACCACGGCCTCCTCCTCGACCAAAACTACGACCAACATCTCTACTGCCACATCCACCACCACGACCAGCAACACTAGAAACTATGACATAAGAGTCAGTACTCGGTACCACAGAACTCTGTCCTAGAAAGGAACGATTGAGACGGGAGAAAGTATCTGCCACCGTTGGTAACTGCACTCCAGCAAGGATTTGAGTTTTATATGGTTCGAGCACAGGATCCAAGCTGGCTAGGATAACTGAAACATGAAACGTTCCTTCTGTCGCTGAGCTTCTTTCAAATCAGTAGTAACAAGATGATATTGTAGTAGTTTCTCCCACAAAGCCTTCTTTGAAGCCATATATTCATTCACAGACCTCCTATTTTACTTTTTATTAAACAATAACTCGTACAATTCATAGATATGGGTAACGTTTCGCTTCTGCGAATATGACTCTTCTAGAGATGCCCAAATCTGTTTGGTGGATTCACACCACTGTACATTAGCAGCGATGTGTGGCTCCATACTATGCCACAACCACGACATAACGTATGCATTTGCACTCATCCAATCTTCATACTCGGCGAACGTTTCAGACGGGGGTTCTTCCGTAAAAAACCTCAACTTCTTTGTCCTCAAAACCACTTTGATAGACTTGGACCAGGCAAAGTAGTTCACACCATTGAGTTTCACCGCTGTAATCGATTTTTTCAATTCATCATTATGAATAACAATAAAAGGAGAACTACCTCCGCTACCACAATCACTAGCACTATTAACCTCGTCAGAAGATTCAGTCTCCACCATATTTACAGATGCAACAGAAAAACGAGATATCTGAAATCCTAGATCTCACAACGAACCACAACCGACGACGAACAACCAACGGAGATATGTAGAAACCATAGATCTCATAAACGAACAACGAACGATGAACGACGAATCATAAAAAGTAGACGAAACCCTAGATCTCATAAACGAACGATGAACTACGAATCATAAAAAGTAGACGAAACCCTAGATCTCATAAACGAACCACGAACGACCATAAACAAGGAACGACGAACGTCCGAATCATGAAAAGTAGACGATCGGCCCTGTCGTGGATGAGATGTACAGTCCTTTCAAAAGATGCTCTGATACCAAGTGAAGTTTGGAGATGGAGATGGAGATGAGAGAAGGAGAAAAGTAGGAGAAGAGTGAATATGAGAAATGATATTACAAGGGCTTTAAAACCCTATGTTGCATCTCATGTCTATTCATATTGATATACAATACACTCACAATTACTATTATACCATCATAAGATAATAACAAAATAAAATAACTCTAACAAACATATATCACGGCGCGTAACATAGCAAAGTTAGTATCTAACATGTCGCTAAGTTTTGTCAGCAAATCTTGGAACTCCATATTTATGTCCTATAAGTCTTACCTCTGTGTATAAACATGCAAATCTTAACCACTGAACATATTCTCTTTGACCAGTTTGACGAACGACAAGACCTATAGGGCAAATCTGGACGAAAGACAAGGTCTTTAGGGCAAATTTGGATGGGTCGATTCATGATTAACTGCACTGAGATTTGCATTAAGCCTAATAATCAAGCAATGGTTATCACTAATCTACCGTGGAATAATCGAAGAAAGTTGCGAAGTCGAAGCACTCTTCGGAACAAACTGAATCTTGCTCTAAAAATGACGACTATTACACACAGCCAAGTCTCTTTTCGGGGGCTTCGATAATCAGAAATAGTTGGATGTATGTAATGGTAGAGAATAGAGTTTTAGGATTTTGGATTTTAGTTGTAAGGAATTAGGATTGGGGTTTTTATGGTTATACTTTGTGGAGACAAATAGAAGAAGAATTTTATTTTAAGGCAGGACACCATTAATCACATTAATCTGCTAATTCTTTAATATATAGAAAGTAGAGAATATATGAGATTTTATAGTCATAGAAATCTTGGTCTCGAAGAATACTAATCCTAAAAGCTAACTAGCATCCAACAAGCATGTTTTCATCTTTAATCAATCCTACTAAAAACTACGAAATATAACTTCATCTAAATACCAACAATATGCTCTCATATGCAAAAATTTAGAAACATGTGCACCCATGTGCATAATTAAAAGCCATACGTACTCATGGGCATATTTAAAACAAATGCACCCTATAAGCACCCGATAGTCTCAGGTATCAAGTCTCAAATTTGGATAAATGCTGATAAGTCCTCCATCACTTAGCACTTCAGATCTCTTTATATTTTATGACTCTTTATTGCCATCAACAAAATATTTGATTCGTCTTTGTAAGAAAAGACGTACTTCAGAAATACAATGACAAGCAGAAGAAATTGCGATCGTTTCTATACTATGGATATTATTATTGAATCATGTTGATATGGTATGTTGGGTGTCATATTTAAGTATAGTATAAGCACATAGGAATATCCTGAGGACATATTTGGGATGCCAGAATATGTCACAGGATATTCCATTAATGCCAGAATATGTCACAGGATATTCCATTATGAGATTATTGTCATAATGATTGAGATCATTGTATTAATGACTGTAAGGCTATATAATGCCAATGAGACAATCAATAAAATCATCAACTAATTTCAACATGGTATCAGAGCCAGGTTTCCACAAACCCTAGCCGTCACCAAGCTTCCACAAACCCACAGGAGGATTTCCTAGATCTCCTCCACCGAACTCTTTCACGCCCCTCCCTCCTTTTTTTCCTCCTCTCCTCTTCTCCGCCCTTCGCAGGCCGCCCTTCGCTGTTGCTGCCTCGTTCCGCTACTGCTGCGGCTACTACTGCTGCTGCGGCTGCTGCGACTGCTGCTGCTGCGACGGCGGTTGTGACATGCGTGCTGCCGCCTCCTCCGCACCAGCACGAGGCAGCGCCTAATAGGGATGCCTAGATCTGAAAAAGGGGGGGACATGTTCGGATCTAGGAGCGGACGACGAGGACAAGCGTGAGTCGTGGAGCGGACGTGACGTGACTGGATAGACGACGCATCGATGGAGGAGATCATCAAGAAGCTAGATTCTGCAGAGGTGGCAACGTTGATGAAGTTGTTGACGATGTCGGCTGGTGAGAACACGACACGAACGTCGTCGGAGTTGAAGCTTCCCTCCATCGATCTGAAATTAGATGGACCAGCCACCTATCTGAGTTGGTCACGACGGGTGAGAAGAACCCTCGCAGGAAAAAACATGGAGGGGTTCCTGACGGGCGAGACGACAGAGCCGGACGAGGGCTCGACAGGACGCGATGAGTGAAAGTCCACTCATATGGTGATCTACATCTGGCTTCTCAACTCCTTAGTCCAGTCTATTGCCGCCACAGTAGACGGTATTGAGATGGTGAAAGATGTGTGGAAGAAGTTGAGAAGGACCTATGATGGTGTGGGGAACAACTTACGGGTCTTCCAGATAAAGGGGGAGATTGATGACACCGTACAGGGAGAGAAGACGGTGCAGGAGTATACCACGGAGTTGGAGCGTCTGTGGTTGGATTATGATCACTCCTCAGATCGGACGAGCTGCGGGGACCCTAAGTGTAAGGAGAGACAGGTGTGTCTGCAGGAGAGGACGATGAAGTTCCTCAAAGGGCTGACTGCAGCTTTCGCACAGAGGACGGCCCTACTTCTAGCCCAACCAAAGATCCCTAGCCTTGAGGAGGCTATCTCAGCCATGATCCAGGAGGAGACACGCATCAGGCTGCAAGCCGGGACAGGTGGTCCCCCTGAAGCAAAGTCAGCACTAGCGATCACCAGCTCAGGTAACACAGGATCTAAGGGAGAGCCCTGGCAGCATAACCGGCAGTGCTACAACTGTGGGAAGATGGGTCATCATCGGTATGCTTGTACGAAACCACCTAGGGAGGGAGATTCATTCGGCGGACGAGGACCGTTCGGCGGACGAGGATATAATGGAGGACGTGGTCGTGGTCGAGGGGATAGACGAGGCGGCCGAGGAGGTTATCGGCAAACCTCCTGATATCAGAAGGGAACGGAGAAGCTGATGGCACCTTTACTGTGGAGGACCAGGCACTGGGAGACATGAGGAGTAGAACAGAGGAGGCGTCCACCTCATTCTTTGTTAGGGGCAACGCTGCCATGTATGCCCATCCATCAGAAGGTACTGACGAATCACTTGCCCTTGCGTCTATCTCTTCCCTTAAATCATCAGATTGGATTATCGACTCGGGAGCATCTCGGCATGTGACAGGGAATGCTAGTGAGTTTTCTTTCTACACTCACCTAGCATCAGCAGACAGCATTCAGACAGCTGATGGCACTTTCCAGCCAGTGGTCGGTAAGGGTACTGTTAATTGTACAGGTTCAGTAAGATTATCCAATGTTTTACATGCTCCATCCTTTCCAGTCAGTCTCTTGTCCATTAGTTCTATAATCCTCCAACTTAAATGCATTGTTTCTTTTGATATTCCTAAGGTGACCTTCCAGGAGAAAGGGACAGGACGAAGACTTGGAACTGGCACTTGGCATGAGGGACTGTGGTACCTAGATCGAGAAGGACTGGACTCAGCATTGGTATCTATGGCAGAGAAGGCTGGCATGGAAGGACTGCAGCAGAGGACTGAGGATACCTTGATACTCCATCATCGGAGGATGGGACATTCTTCCTTTGATACTCTAAGTAAGTTGTATCCAGTGATTTATGCAAAAACAAATAAAGAGAAATTAGTATGTGATGCGTGCGAGTTAGGAAAACTTACTAGGAGCTCATATGTTGGCACGGGTCATAGGAGCACTCTTGCTTTTGAGGTAGTACATTCTGATGTCTGGGGTCCATGTGCTACTAACACTATGAATGGTTATAAGTACTTTGTTTCTTTCATTGAGTGTGCCTCTCGTGTTACCTGGTTATATTTGATGAAAAATAAGAGTGATGTACCTGCTTGTTTTCGGAATTTCCATAAGCATGTCCAGACTCAGTACAAAGCAGTTGTGAAGGTACTGAGGTCTGACAATGGAACAGAGTATACCAACAGGACGCTTGCAGAATACTTGTTAGCACACGGAATACAGCATCAGACCACCTGTGCATACACACCAGCACAAAATGGAGTTGCAGAAAGGAAAAACAGACACCTTCTGGAGGTCGCAAGAAGTATGATGATCGACATGAATGTCCCACAGAGTCTGTGGGGGCATACAGTATTGACAGCAGCTCAACTCATCAACAGGATGCCCTCGAAGGTCCTCGGATGGAAGTCCCCATGTGAGGTATTGCAAGGCAATAATAGTGGGATACTCCCACTGAAGGTGTTTGGGTGTGTGTGTTTTGTGAAGGACAACAGGCCATCAGTTGGGAAACTTGACCCTAGAGCGGTCAAATGCATCTTCGTAGGCTACTCGGCGACCCAAAAGGGGTATGTGTGCTGGAGTCCAGTAGAGAAGAAGAAGTTTGTCAGTATGGATGTCCACTTTCGGGAGCATGAGCCATACTACCGCCAGGACGGAACTTCACACAACACGCCTAATACTGCCAGTATTAGGCGAGAGGGGGAGATGGAGAACTTGGTGGTAACCGATTTAGAAGTTTGGCATGGAGGCACGGAGAAGGGACAAGAAGGTGAAGGTGTTAGGCCTACGGCTCAGGGAGAGTTACTTACCTACAGCAGGAGAGAGAAGCAAACTGCAGGACCAGTACCGACAGTGCCAGTGCCAAGTCCCTTGCCTGCGTTCGTCCCAACTCCTGAGGCACTGACACCAACCCCCCTTCAGGTGATACCCCCTCCTTCACAAGATATCATTCCTCCTACTACTACTCCTCCCACACCACTATCTGTACGGAGGACCACTCGCAGCAATGCAGGAAATCCTCCAAACAGATATGGTTGGGATATTGCTCAGTTTGTTTCTTATGACCATATCCCTTCTTCTCATGGAGCATTTATAGCATCTTTGGATAGTATTACTGTATCTAACAATTGGCAGGTTGCCAAGAATGATCCAAAGTGGAAAGCGGCAATGCACGAGGAGTTGGGAGCTCTGGAGAAGAACCACACTTGGGAGCTTGTGAGACTGCCAGAGGGGAAGAGAGCAGTTGGATGCAAGTGGGTCTTTACCGTGAAGCAGAACCCAGATGGACAGGTTGATCGCTACAAAGCTCGACTAGTAGCCAAAGGATACAGTCAGACGTACGTCATCGACTATGACGAAACCTTTCCACCAGTTGCAAAGATGAGCACTGTCAGGACTCTGATTTCTCTGGCAGCGAATGGTGGATGGAAGCTACACCAACTGGATGTGAAGAATGCGTTTCTTCACGGAGATCTAGTGGAGGAGGTGTACATGGAGATACCACCAGGATTTGGCACCAATCAGACAGTAGGCAAGGTCTGCAGGTTGAAGAAGTCCCTCTATGGACTGAAGCAGTCTCCTCGAGCTTGGTTTGACAGATTCAGAAGGGCGATGATAGGGATGGGATATCAGCAGATCAATGCTGATCATACTGTGTTCTTCCGTCGGAGTGGAGGCCACATCACCATGCTTGCGGTGTATGTGGATGATATGATTATCACAGGAGATGATGAGCAGGAGATCGCCCAACTCAAAGGAAAGCTTGGCAAGGAATTCGAGGTGAAGGATCTCGGCCTTCTTCGGTACTTCCATGGGATTGAGATTGCTCGAGAAGCAGAGGGGATTGTTCTCTCTCAAAGGAAGTATGCACTGGACCTTCTCACAGAAACTGGGATGTTGGGGTGCAAACCTGCAGCGACACCAATAGATCAGAGGTTCAAGATTAATGCTGAGGCTGGAGAACCAGTTGATCGGGACAGATACCAGAGACTGGTTGGCAAGTTGATCTATTTGAGCCACACACGTCCTGATATCTGCTTTGCAGTAAGTGTGGTGAGCCGCTACATGCATGACCCACGGAAGGGTCATATGGATGCAGTGTACCAGATTCTGAGGTACTTGAAAGGTGCTCCCGGGAAGGGACTAATATTCAGGAAGAACAATCACGTGAGCATCGAGGCTACTGTGATTCTGACTGGGCTAGTTGTGCTGATGACAGGAGGTCTACCTCGGGATATTGCATATTTGTAGGAGGTAACTTGGTCTCCTGGAGGAGTAAGAAGCAGTCTGTGGTGGCCAGATCGACAGCTGAAGCAGAGTACAGAGCTATGGCCTTGGGAGTTGCAGAGCTGCTATGGTTGAAGAATATGCTGGTGGAGCTGAAGCTGGATCAAGGAGCCAAGATGAAGCTGTGGTGTGACAATCAGTCAGCTATTAGTATCGCCAACAATCCAGTACAGCATGACAGGACCAAACACATCGAGACTGATAGATTCTTCATCAAAGAGAAGTTGGATAAAGGATTACTGGAGCTTGGCCATGTTCCAACCAGGGATCAAGTAGCAGATGGACTAACCAAGGGACTCGCCTCAGTGAGCATGATTAGAGGATGTGACAAGATGGGCTTAGTGAATATCTTTCACCCATCTTGAGGGGGAGTGTTGATATGGTATGTTGGGTGTCATATTTAAGTATAGTATAAGCACATAGGAATATCCTGAGGACATATTTGGGATGCCAAAATATGTCACAGGATATTCCATTAATGCCAGAATATGTCACAGGATATTCCATTATGAGATTATTTTCATAATGATTGAGATCATTGTATTAATGACTGTAAGGCTATATAATGCCAATGAGACGATCAATAAAATCATCAACTAATTTCAACAAATCACCATCTAAATTTGAGGTTTTATTTATAGTGTTCCTGCTTAGAGTTTCATGGTTTGTGAAAATATGTGAGGCATAATGTGTAACAGGTATTGTCTAAGGGATGGGTAATAGTATTAACTAAATCTGCTTGTTAGCTTCTGAGTTTATATTAGACTGAGACATGCTCCTTCATATACTGCTGAAGCTGATAAGACAAAGCAATATATTCTTTGTACGCATGCGCATAGTTATTTGAATATTGGGGTGCCTTTTGTACTGGCATAACGTGCCATCTTTATGGTAATGCATTTGGTTACCAGTTACCAAATGCATTTTTCAACTTTAAAACCAAGTTACCAGTAACTTTTATATAGCTTAGAAATCAGATGATGTATTTGGTTTGGTTAGTATGGATTTTAAAGCACCTTTTTATAGTTTAGAGCAGAGCTAATATGTATTCCTGGAAAGGAGGAGAGGGTGAATGTATGTATTGGTGTAAATTTATGAAGATAGTTGCTTCACATGCAAATACTGAAATTTATTTCCTGTGTTATGAATTCTATTTTGGAATGTACATGTTTCCTGCTTCAGTTTATTAGGACGTGTAGAAAGTCTCTGTTACTTGTTCTAGTATTTGATGTAGAAATGTTATCAACTTTGAAGGGTGTCAAGCATGAATTATGCTCTAACAGTTCTTTCAAACATTTAAATGTCCACTAGAACATATCGTCGGTCTCAAAAAATGTCGAGTAACATAGTTTTAGACTAGACAAGTTTACTACTTTGTTGTCCATAGTTTTTAAAAGTATGTTACATACGAATATACTTACACCTGATCCTCATAAATTTTTATGGCTTAATTGCAACTAAATACCCCAAACTATTTTAGTTTGACAACTTGATACCATAAAGTTTCATATTATACCTGCTAATACCTTGAACTATTAAGAAGTTGCACGTTGCTACCCTATGTTAATTAGTAAACTTTTTCATCCCAACAAAAAAGCTTAAAAACTTTTTTGGAACCAAATTACCCTCGAGTATTAAAATCCCATAAATTATAAAAAAAATCACCACAACCCCATCTTCCTCCTCCTGCCATCACCAAAGTCATGCAGACCGCCTCTCTGATCAGATCCCAACCTTCTCTCGGATCATATCCCTCACGACTTCAACTTAGTCCAAATCTTCCCTCGACTCACATCACCTCCACGACCTTGCCATCAATAGTGGCGATTGCTGCCATAATCAACCGCGTCTACCCGACCATCTCTTCAAAGAAGGGGTTGGACTCGACAATTCCCTAGGCGACGTCTCATGGCTCCTCCATGTCTCCTCTAACAACGAAGACGAACCTCAACCTCCCCCCATCGCCCCAAAACAAGCCCATCCTCATCCTCTTCCTCATCTGGGAGCAAATTGCCACCCTCCATACCAGAAATTCCGACTCCGTCACTAACGCTCCCTCCGCCCTTGTATCCCTTACCCGTGATAACGACCGCTACGACAAGCTAAAAATCAAAGAGGACAGCGTTGGACCCCTCCTCAAACTCATAAAGGATGGAGGCCTCGAGGGCCAAGAGAACGCCGCGAGAGCCATCGGCCTCCTCGGCCGTGACCCTGAGAGCGTCGAGCGAATGGTCCTCTACAGTGTCTGCTCCGTCTTCTCAAAAGTCTTCAAGGAGGGCGCCGTGAAGATCCAGGCCATGGTCGCACGGCACATGGAGTAGTAGACCAAGGGGTAGAAGGAGGTAACGATGAGCGCAGAGATTCCAGTGTAGTCAAGACTGAGCATGATGTACACCATATGCTCCGAGTGGCAAGATATGAGGTGGTCGTAGATGCTGCTGGTGAGGAAGCAGAACATAGCGCCGCATAAGAAGGCAAAGAAAGGCCAGCTAGTGATTGGCTTGGCCAGAAGCGGAGAGATCATGTTGGCCATATCATCCCTTACACTTGTCTATGGTCAACCCCCATGGAATGGGAATAAAAATTTATCAAGATCCATCTGTGCATAAATCATATCATGTGAATTCATGTATTAAACTTGGTTCTTCGGTGCATCATCATGTGTTGCAAACATGAATGTTATACCTACGTCTTGTGGGATTTCAGAAAAGAAATGGAAAGAAGGATAAGAGGATTTACCAGGACACATGAACTGGTGAGGTTGTTGGTGAGGGATAATCGTTGTGGCAGACAATTGGTGAGAAGCTCCACAAGATGCCAACCCGATAATGTTCACGTCGTGTCGTCTTCCGATGTAGAGCAACTCTGCAACTCATCACCGGATGGAGAGGGAAGACAAGTTGAGGGCATATGTTGTTGAACTGACGGACAACTATCTCCACTCATCATCATTGTTGCGGCCAATATTGTAATAGGTGGTTGAACTGAGGGAGAATGTTTCGGCTGTGGAGGCTTGCAGGAGGGTGGGGATCACCGGAATAGACGAGATAAGGATAGGAGGTAGTTGAGGAACGAGACAAGGAGAAGGGGATGGGGAGTTGAGTGGAGGGGTTAGAGACCATCTAGGGGTATTTTTGTCATTTTGACTTCTCTATCAACTCCGTCAACCTACTAAGTTGGCTAATTATAGTTTAGGGTATTAACTAGTATAGTAACTTTAGGGTATCCAGTTGCAAAGCTGAGATATTTGAGGTTATTTAGTTGAAATTAAGCCAATTTTTATTAATCCGAACACAATGATTATAACTCTTACATACCAGGTAGATGGGATTTCAATTTTTTTTCTTTAATAGTTTCACATTGGTAAAGTGCTCAAGTATTGGAAAGGTCAATCATAGAGTGGGCTGTAAAATAAACCTGGAAAGATGTGCTGTAAATAATACAAATTTAAATATGTGCAACCGATGGCTTCCATGGCTGCTCCCTCTTTTGCAGAGAGGAAGTTTTGTATGAAATAGACCCTGGATCCAGGGTTTCAATATAAGTTGACTACCTATGCAGACCCATAGATAAGCCCTACATAAACTTGCAATTAAATTGGATACATGTGAATGTTTCATATGAACCAACTAGAAATGTATATGAATGGAAGTTTAAACCACACGCCCCACCTTATATGGGACAGACTCTTGCTCTACTTACTACCCAGACTGTAACTTGAAATAGGAAACATGTTCAAATTGTGTCATTAGTTCCACTATGGAGATGTACCTTTATTATTTAAAGCATCAACATGAGAGATGTAATAGTAGACTTTAGTTTTTTGCAATGTTTATTATTGATATACTCTGAAAGTTGTTGGGTTTCTAGACAATTAAGGTTCCTTAGTGTTCATAAAATGCACAAAGGACAGAAGAGTCATAATTATTGTATTGATTAAGCATTGAGCAGTGTTAAGTCATTGGGTTTGAATTACAAGTTAAACGTGAGGCAGTGTACTTTAGACTTACCATCTTAGTGGATGTAACTTTTAGTTCCTCAGTATGGATCCTAATTTCATTAGCCTATAAAAAGACAAAATATTCATGTTTTCTGTTGCAAATGATGTGGCCAGGCTTAATTGAAACATCATTCATAATAGCCACATTTGTGTGACAGATGATAGATATTGGAACCAAAGACCACTACTCACAGCAATCTCTCTTGTGTATGAACAAGACTGATTTAATCTAGTTTGGCGAGAACATCGAATCATTCCTTGTGTTTGCTTGCATCTTATATCACATCACCTTTAGCATGGTCGTTGGTTTTCATATCTTTGTGTGTGTGTGTGGATATGTATCTCTGTTGAAGGGCTGACCGTTTTATGAGATAAAAAGCTTTAGGGGAAGGATTCAATTTTGATGCCTGCTCGAGTCCCCTTATGAAAGTTGTGTTATTGGGTTAAGCTTTTCAACTCCGACGCCCCAACACTCAATCCGGGACAGGTGGCGGGAACTACCAAGTTGGAGTAAAGTAGCGCATGCAAAGTTATGTGCTAGTTTTTTGCTGTGTGTTGTGAGATGTCTTAGGCCTCGTTTTGTTGCATGTTTATCCTGTATGTCTTAATGTTTGCTGATAGTTCCTTGTTTCCCAAATCTAGTCTTAGGTTGATAAGACTTTGTTTCTCTTGTTGGCTTCTGCAATACCATATGTAATACTCTGAACAAACATATTTTCTGAAGTTCTTTAAAAGTTCCTTTTTATTCTTTGCTTAGACACTAAATAAACTAGATGGTTGGATTGTGTTGTAGCTTGCTTTAGAAACTAAATAAATTAGGTGGTTGAATTATTTTGTGGATTGGTTATCTTTGAAACCTCCATTTCAGCTCGAAATATTTTCCGAGGCCCAACTCCTAGAAACCAAACCTTTTCCTCAGTTGTCTTCTTCCATTCCTCTATTTCCTAGGGAGCATTTTGTTATTTTGGTAGCATCAGGTGTTAGGATCGTCAACCATCATGATCCAGCCTTTTGGATGATCACTTTGTGCATCTACTTTTTCTACAGCCTGCAGTCACCGCATCCGTGTATTGTTACTATTGGAGAAGATTCTCTAATAGTGTTGCTTATAATTTACTATTCATGAAATACTTTGTACTTAAATCTTTATTCACCTTGTTAGACTTATAAATATATAACCGTTAGCCCTCGCTACAACTCTAGAATATTGTTATAGTGGAAGGGACCTTAACATGGTATAGAACAACCCAAGTTCGAATCTCCTCTGGCACAATTATTAGTAGATTTTATAAATAAACAAGTATTCCTTTGCATGAATCCAACGCTTTGTCCAAAATGGGCCTTCGACCTGCAAGAGCGTGTTAGAATATAAATATATAATCCTTAATCTCCACTACAACTCTAGAGTTTTGGTGTGTAATGGCAAGGACTTTAACACATCTTTACTTAATATAAAGGTTAATCCTATGATGAAAATTATGGATAAAAGCAGGGTTGCGATGGAGAACAATAAGTATGCTCAAGTAGTTATCTATTTGCACTAATCTACAAAATGACCTTGGACACCTTTTAAGATTGTACCACCTATCAAGAACACTATTTTCTTGTCAATTTCCGTAATCTAACAGTGTTTTCCTTTCTATTTTTGCATTGTCAAGTAAATCTGTTGAAATTAGTTGATGATTTTATTGATTGTCTCATTGGCATTATATAGCCTTACAGTCATTAATACAATGATTTCAATCATTATGACAATAATCTCATAATGGAATATCCTATGACATATTCTGGCATCCCAAATATGTCCTCAGGATATTCCCATGTGCTTATACTATACTTAAATATGACATCCAACATACCATATCAACACTCCCCCTCAAGATGGGTGAAAGATATTCACTAAGCCCATCTTGTCACATCCTCTAATCATGCTCACTGAGGCGAGTCCCTTGGTTAGTCCATCTGCTACTTGATCCCTGGTTGGAACATGGCCAAACTCCAGTAATCCTCTATCCAACTTCTCTTTGATGAAGAATCTATCAATCTCGATGTGTTTGGTCCTGTCATGCTGTACTGGATTGTTGGCGATACTAATAGCTGACTGATTGTCACACCACAGCTTCATCTTGGCTCCTTGATCCAGCTTCAGCTCCACCAGCATATTCTTCAACCATAGCAGCTCTGCAACTCCCAAGGCCATAGCTCTGTACTCTGCTTCAGCTGTCGATCTGGCCACCACAGACTGCTTCTTACTCCTCCAGGAGACCAAGTTACCTCCTACAAATATGCAATATCCCGAGGTAGACCTCCTGTCATCAACACAACTAGCCCAGTCAGAATCACAGTAGCCCTCGATGCTCACGTGATTGTTCTTCCTGAATATTAGTCCCTTCCCGGGAGCACCTTTCAAGTACCTCAGAATCTGGTACACTGCATCCATATGACCCTTCCGTGGGTCATGCATGTAGCGGCTCACCACACTTACTGCAAAGCAGATATCAGGACGTGTGTGGCTCAAATAGATCAACTTGCCAACCAGTCTCTGGTATCTGTCCCGATCAACTGGTTCTCCAGCCTCAGCATTAATCTTGAACCTCTGATCTATTGGTGTCGCTGCAGGTTTGCACCCCAACATCCCAGTTTCTGTGAGAAGGTCCAGTGTATACTTCCTTTGAGAGAGAACAATCCCCTCTGCTTCTCGAGCAATCTCAATCCCAAGTAAGTACCGAAGAAGGCCGAGATCCTTCACCTCGAATTCCTTGCCAAGCTTTCCTTTGAGTTGGACGATCTCCTGCTCATCATCTCCTGTGATAATCATATCATCCACATACACCGCAAGCATGGTGATGTGGCCTCCACTCCGACGGAAGAATACAGTATGATCAGCATTGATCTGCTGATATCCCATCCCTATCATCGCCCTTCTGAATCTGTCAAACCAAGCTCGAGGAGACTGCTTCAGTCCATAGAGGGACTTCTTCAACCTGCAGACCTTGCCTACTGTCTGATTGGTGCCAAATCCTGATGGTATCTCCATGTACACCTCCTCCACTAGATCTCCGTGAAGAAACGCATTCTTCACATTCAGTTGGTGTAGCTTCCATCCACCATTCGCTGCCAGAGAAATCAGAGTCCTGACAGTGCTAATCTTTGCAACTGGTGCAAAGGTCTCGTCATAGTCGATGCCGTACGTCTGACTGTATCCTTTGGCTACTAGTCGAGCTTTGTAGCGATCAACCTGTCCATCTGGGTTCTGCTTCACGGTAAAGACCCACTTGCATCCAACTGCTCTTTTCCCCTCTGGCAGTCTCACAAGCTCCCAAGTGTGGTTCTTCTCCAGAGCTCCCAACTCCTCGTGCATTGCCGCTTTCCACTTTGGATCGTTCTTGGCAACCTGCCAATTGTTAGGTACAGTAATACTATCCAAAGATGCTATAAATGCTCCATGAGAAGAAGGGATATGGTCATAAGAAACAAACTGAACAATATTCCAACCATATCTGTTTGGAGGATTTCCTGCATTGCTGCGAGTGGTCCTCCGTACAGATAGTGGTGTGGGAGGAGTAGTAGTAGGAGGAATGATATCTTGTGAAGGAGGGGGTATCACCTGAAGGGGGGTTGGTGTCGGTGCCTCAGGAGTTGGGACGAACGTAGGCAAGGGACTTGGCACTGGCACTGTCGGTACTGGTCCTGCAGTTTGCTTCTCTCTCCTGCTGTAGGTAAGTAACTCTTCCTGAGCCGTAGGCCTAACACCTTCACCTTCTTGTCCCTTCTCCGTGCCTCCATGCCAAACTTCTAAATCGGTTACCACCAAGTTCTCCATCTCCCCCTCTCGCCTAATACTGGCAGTATTAGGCGTGTTGTGTGAAGTTCCGTCCTGGCGGTAGTATGGCTCATGCTCCCGAAAGTGGACATCCATACTGACAAACTTCTTCTTCTCTACTGGACTCCAGCACACATACCCCTTTTGGGTCGCCGAGTAGCCTACGAAGATGCATTTGACCGCTCTAGGGTCAAGTTTCCCAACTGATGGCCTGTTGTCCTTCACAAAACACACACACCCAAACACCTTCAGTGGGAGTATCCCACTATTATTGCCTTGCAATACCTCACATGGGGACTTCCATCCGAGGACCTTCGAGGGCATCCTGTTGATGAGTTGAGCTGCTGTCAACACTGCATGTCCCCACAGACTCTGTTGGACATTCATGTCGATCATCATACTTCTTGCGACCTCCAGAAGGTGTCTGTTTTTCCTTTCTGCAACTCCATTTTGTGCTGGTGTGTATGCACAGGTGGTCTGATGCTGTATTCCGTGTGCTGACAAGTATTCTGCAAGCGTCCTGTTGGTATACTCTGTTCCATTGTCAGACCTCAGTACCTTCACAACTGCTTTGTACTGAGTCTGGACATGCTTATGGAAATCCCGAAAACAAGCAGGTACATCACTCTTATTTTTCATCAAATATAACCAGGTAACACGAGAGGCACACTCAATGAAAGAAACAAAGTACTTATAACCATTCATAGTGTTAGTAGCACATGGACCCCAGACATCAGAATGTACTACCTCAAAAGCAAAAGTGCTCCTATGACCCGTGCCAACATATGAGCTCCTAGTAAGTTTTCCTAACTCGCACGCATCACATACTAATTTCTCTTTATTTGTTTTTGCATAAATCTCTGGATACAACTTACTTAGAGTATCAAAGGAAGAATGTCCCATCCTCCGATGATGGAGTATCAAGGTATCCTCAGTCCTCTGCTGCAGTCCTTCCATGCCAGCCTTCTCTGCCATAGATACCAATGCTGAGTCCAGTCCTTCTCGATCTAGGTACCACAGTCCCTCATGCCAAGTGCCAGTCCCAAGTCTTCGTCCTGTCCCTTTCTCCTGGAAGGTCACCTTAGGAATATCAAAAGAAACAATGTATTTAAGTTGGAGGATTATAGAACTAATGGACAAGAGACTGACTGGAAAGGATGGAGCATGTAAAACATTGGATAATCTTACTGAACCTGTACAATTAACAGTACCCTTACCGACCACTGGCTGGAAAGTGCCATCAGCTGTCTGAATGCTGTCTGCTGATGCTAGGTGAGTGTAGGAAGAAAACTCACTAGCATTTCCCGTCACATGCCGAGATGCTCCCGAGTCGATAATCCAGTCTGATGATTTAAGGGAAGAGATAGACGCAAGGGCAAGTGATTCGTCAGTACCTTCTGATGGATGGGCATATATGGCAGCGTTGTCCCTAACAAAGAATGAGGTGGACGCCTCCTCTGTTCTACTCCTCATGTCTCCCAGTGCCTGGTCCTCCACAGTAAAGGTGCCATCAGCTTCTCTGTTCCCTTCTGATATCAGGAGGTTTGTCCGATAACCTCCTCGGCCGCCTCGTCTATCCCCTCGACCACGACCACGTCCTCCATTATATCCTCGTCCGCCGAACGGTCCTCGTCCACCACCTGAATCTCCCTCCCTAGGTGGTTTCGTACAAGCATACCGATGATGACCCATCTTCCCACAGTTGTAGCACTGCAGGTTATGCTGCCAGGGCTCTCCCTTAGATCCTGTGTTACCTGAGCTGGTGATCGCTAGTGCTGACTTTGCTTCAGGGGGACCACCTGTCCCGGCTTGCAGCCTGATGCGTGTCTCCTCCTGGATCATGGCTGAGATAGCCTCCTCAAGGCTAGGGATCTTTGGTTGGGCTAGAAGTAGGGCCGTCCTCTGTGCGAAAGCTGCAGTCAGCCCTTTGAGGAACTTCATCGTCCTCTCCTGCAGACACACCTGTCTCTCCTTACACTTAGGGTCCCCGCAGCTCGTCCGATCTGAGGAGTGATCATAATCCAACCACAGACGCTCCAACTCCGTGGCATACTCCTGCACCGTCTTCTCTCCCTGTACGGTGTCATCAATCTCCCCCTTTATCTGGAAGAACCGTAAGTTGTTCCCCACACCATCATAGGTCCTTCTCAACTTCTCCCACACATCTTTCACTATCTCAATACCGTCTACTGTGGCGGCAATAGACTGGACTAAGGAGTTGAGAAGCCAGATGTAGATCACCATATGAGTGGACTTCCACTCATCGCGTCCTGTCGAGCCCTCGTCCGGCTCTGTCGTCTCGCCCGTCAGGAACCCCTCCATGTTTTTTTCCTGTGAGGGTTCTTCTCACCCGTCGTGACCAACTCAGATAGGTGGCTGGTCCATCTAATTTCAGATCGATGGAGGAAAGCTTCAACTCCGGCGACGTTCGTGTCGTGTTCTCACCAGCCGACATCGTCAACAACTTTATCAACGTTGCCACCTCTGCAGAATCTAGCTTCTTGATGATTTCCTCCATCGATGCGTCGTCTATCCAGTCACGTCACGTCCGCTCCACGACTCACGCTTGTCCTCGTCGTCCTCTCCTAGATCCGAACATGTCCCCCCCTTTTTCAGATCTAGGCATCCCTATTAGGCGCTGCCTCGTGCTGGTGCGGAGGAGGCGGCAGCACGCATGTCACAACCGCCGTCGCAGCAGCAGCAGTCGCAGCAGCCGCATCAGCAGTAGTAGCCGCAGCAGTAGCGGAACGAGGCAGCAACAGCAAAGGGCGGCCTGCGAAGGGCGGAGAAGATGAGAGGAGGGAAAAAAAGGAGGGAGGGGCGTGAAAGAGTTCGGTGGAGGAGATCTAGGAAATCCTCCTGTGGGTTTGTGGAAGCTTGGTGACGGCTAGGGTTTGTGGAAACTTGGCTCTGATACCATGTTGAAATTAGTTGATGATTTTATTGATTGTCTCATTGGCATTATATAGCCTTACAGTCATTAATACAATGATTTCAATCATTATGACAATAATCTCATAATGGAATATCCTGTGACATATTCTGGCATCCCAAATATGTCCTCAGGATATTCCCATGTGCTTATACTATACTTAAATATGACACCCAACATACCATATCAACAAAATCAAGCCTCTTCTTTTCTAGAGGGAATCTCTCTGCTCATGTATCATAGCTATGTCCACTCTAGTCATATCTTTCGGCAAACCCCTTAACCTAGTTATTCACCAGAAGGGATATTGTATGATCCAGTGGTGATATTTGCTACATGTAACTAATTTAGTTACATACAAGGAGAGGAAAGAAAATTTTGAAACTGCCAAAACCGAAAACAATAATGGGAGAACAAAACTGAGACTAAAACCAGGTTCCAGAACCTTGCTTCTGTATCACTTTGCCATCCTGCATCCCTGATTTAATAAGTTATTCATCTTTCTTCCTTTTTCATGTTTCTCCATTCTTTCTGTAGTGGGGCTAAGTTAGTGACAAGGATTTGCACGTACCTGCAGTATTCTTTATGTATAATATTATATAGGATTAGTTTGAGGAACCAATGAACATTCATCATTGCTTATTCAACATTAATACTTCTGTTTCTGGTTGTCATCATCATATTAAAGGCACTTATGTTGAAGACATGAAGTGAAAGTTCTTTCCTTTTTGAAACCGAATGAAGTGAGATATGAAAACTGGTATGCAGCTGTTGAGCACCTTAAACTGTAACCATGCAAAGAAAAAATTGTAAAACCCAAGTCTACACCTATTACTAGTAGGTTTTAATGTGAATGAACTGTTATTTTCGTCTTTCTCATTACTAGACTACATAGACTATTAGACATGAATTCATAGGCTGGATCCTCCAGATCTCTGAGCTAGAGTAGATGCCTGGAGTGACGAGAACTGATGCAGTGCCACGGAAATATGATAAACCACATAAATGTTCGATGTATTCAAATAGTTAAGAGGATAATGATAACATCCACCAAAGTGTGAGTTGTAACTAGATCTTGACCCTATGTTTTAAAAAGCGCGCTTAAGCGATTTTGGAGACATGGACGCCTTCGCTTAGGAAAATCTGTCCCCAAAAATGGACCTGCGCGTAGGCGGCGATTACAGCGCCTCGCCTACCGCTTGGCGCTGGAAAAAGCACCAAGCTTTTAAAAAAACGAAAAAAAATCACTTGACCATGGTATTTTGATGACTTTGTATTTTGATTATAGTATTTATATTGTGTCTTTGCTTGCTTGATAATTGGTATTGTTATTCATGCATGTACTAATCGGATTGTATGGAAAATATATTAAAATTTATGTGTATATAGAGTATTTTACATGTAGGTAGGTAAAAATGGGTGAAGTGCTAACTAAGCGCTTAGGCGCCGCTTAAGCGTGCTTAAGCGAGGCGCCAGCTTTATCGTCTCGCCTCACGCTTAATATAACAGTCTTGACCTCTTCTTGCTTGCATTATTTACTGTGCATCTTCACTGCCAAGAAGCATTTATCAATCCACCAATTGTCTATGAATAAACTTGAGAGTTACAATCATTTCCTGTTTAACAAAGACCACATAAGGACTCTGCATGAAACTGTGGCATGGAATCATACGAGGACTCAAACCCTAATTAGGACTCAGCTCAGGAAACTAGGAGCAACATAAATCAAATGGTGTATTGGGTTTTTTCTGAATTTGAACTTTCCATTCCTTGATTTACTTTGTTAATGTCTACTGCATCACCTTCTATCCTAAGTTGATGGAACCACTGGCTTCATGGAGGAAGTTGCTAGCGTGTTGCAGTTGTGCCTGACAGTTTCAACATCTTTATATAATGGTGTAGAAGTGGTTGGAGCCAGATAACAATCATGGTGTAATGAATTTAGATCCACTTGAGATGAAACAACGCAATATTTACTGTATCTCCACTGCTATTTCTGCAGTTATCGGTAGAGAAAATAGGATTCTATAAATTCATCAAGAAACTATGCCAAGACAACTAATTGGCTTAAAATAGAATGCCGATCATCGATGATAGCTCAAAAATATGGAACAGCGAATGATTGGTAATTTACTTTTAAAGTAAGGGATATGTTGAATGTAAGGGGAATCTATCATTAGTAGCGACGATTATGTGTCTGCCTTCTCTTGCTTGGCATCACCCAGAAGGTTCCACCTTCCAATGATACTCATCATAAACCACTGAAACTTTGAAAATCCCTTTTGTTTGTTGTATGGTTACGTGTGGATTAATGAATACTTTCTCCTACTATTACTATGAATAGTAGCAGGTTGATGTGTATGCCAATAAGCATATAATAGAAAGATAGTCCTGGCTTATGCTCTGTATCTACCGCCATTTCTGCGAAATGCCTTTGGGTATGCAGACATCCTTCCCTTCTCAGAGAATCAGAGGTTTTGAAAGCATTTAGATTGGGCTTCTGGAAACCCTTGAATTTATCTTTATTCAGGCAAATCTGCGGAATAGACAGAATCTGGAACTATGAAGTTTTAGTGTGAAACTCAGAAAGGGTTGAGGGCACGTTGGTCTGGCGACCCACCAATGCAAAACCCTTAACCTGCCAAAACTAAAAAAAATAAAGCTTCAATATTAATTGATATAATAAATTGACATTAAATACACTACTTCACTTTTGATCCTACCATGAAAAACCGGTCCAATGTCGGAGCTTTTGTTGTTATTGTTAATTACCTTTGGACTTTAGCAGTTTTTGTTTCGAGTTATGTGTCGTCAGATGTTCCCTGAAATGAATGCACAGTTATACGGGTGGGTGGTTCATAGTCATTAGATCTTTATAGTATTATGCTATTGCTTATTCATGTAGAATATATGATAATTCATATGTGTTTTTTTTTTTTTGGTGATTTGACGTTTTTCTACTGTGATGTGATTGTGTATGGCATGTAGAAGTTTGTTGAGAGTTTAATGCATCAGGTATCAATGTGTAGGTTAAATTTGCAGGTTTTGAAACTTTTTTTTTGCGGTCTATTTGCACGTGTGGAATGTTATTATCAACCCCCCACCCACACGCACGCGTGCGCGCGCACACACACACACACACACAAAATCTCTCATGAAAATAGCTGTTTACATTTGCACTATCGTAAACTCTTGCAGAGTCATTTGGAGTCGAGCAATATATACTTTTGAAGTGTAGCCATAATCAAAGCTACAAATTATTGACATTTGTTGATACCTTTTTTTTTCCAGGTTCTGCTTGGATGGTGCTATCTCACCAGTTCATCGAGTATTGTATATGGGGATGGGATAACCTCCCAAGGACGGTCCTAATGTACTATGCCAACTTCCTCTCTTCTCCCGAGGGCTACTTCCACACCGTTATCTGCAATGTACCAGAGTTCCAAAACACCACTGTCAACCATGATCTCCACTTCATCTCTTGGGACAATCCTCCGAAGCAGCATCCACACTTCCTCACGCTCGAGGACTATTCGAAGATGGTCGATAGTAATGCACCATTTGCAAGAAAGTTTGGCAGGGACGAAACATTGGTGCTTGATAAGATCGATAAGGAGCTACTGGGCCGTGATGCTGATGGGTTTGTGCCTGGTGGATGGGTCGATATGGCAAATGCAAATGTCAGCGATCCGACGTATTTTGTGACAAGTGTGAGTCAGCTTAAGCCTGGGCCAGGGTCTGAGAGGATTAAGCGCCTAATTACGGGTTTGCTTTCAGAGGATGGGTTCGATGAGAAGCATTGCATCTGATTTTGTACATCAGTAGTTGCCAATTACGCAAACAGATGCTCGGAGTTGGGTTATTTTTGTACAATTCGTTGCTCGGAGTTCGGTTCCTGACCACTGCCGGGGAAGAAAGAGATCTCGGGCTGCTCCTAATGTTTCATTCACTAGTCATACCTATATAGTAAATCTCAATAATTGCATTACGTTAAGGGTGGATTGTTACCTCACCATGTAATCATGATTTCTTAATCCCACCCTTGTAAGCAGTTATACACGAGGAACTGGACTTCTTGTTCTGCATACATATTTAGAATATGATGTGGGGAGCATTTACTTGAATATCACCAGAATGGCTACTGTGATTGTGTTTTTTTTTCTTTCTTTCTGGGAGAGTCCCAATTTTTGTAGTTGTTGTTCACTCTATTATGGTGAATCGGAGCTCTGAATTGAATAGGATATTGAATCAACTTTTCAGTGTTGACATCATGATGAGTGAAGAACGAAAAAAGAAAGGAAAAGCAAAGATTGCTGGAGAGTAATTAGGCTTCTTGAGTTGAAATATCGAGTTTCTATGTAAAGACCAATATTATGTTCTTCAATTGAGGATTCTGAAGACCAATAGTTGTGATGAGTTAAGCGCCTCTGTTACATTTTTATAATTCCTAAAGTATTTTCAGTGTTGTTTCTTAGTAGTTTTGAAATTAAATTAAATAGTATTAAGACTTTCTTTACATGCTTTTACTACAATCCTACCACGCTTTTACATTCTTGTTGATTGGTCGCTTTTACATTCTTGTTGATTGGTCGTTTTCGTTCAAATTTTGTTTTTGCCGGATTGTCCAAAAAAGAGACTTCCAATGTCGGTATTGCTCAGTATCAAGGTATCGGATCGGGACATGTCAAACAGTATCGATATCTGCCGATATTGCAAACTGTCCATATGTATAACAAGAAATCATGTTCTTTGAACTCCAGATTCACTGGGTTACTACTTTTATTAAGCAAGCAGCATCCTCCCTTCCTTCATGCATGCTTCAAGCATCAGACACCTGCACGAACTTCTTTCCGACATTGTCGCCCCGGAACAGCCCTGCGAAGGCCGTCGGTACGCTCTCGAGCCCGCGGGAGATGTCTTCCAGCACCTGCAGCCTCCCGTTGCGGAGGTGCTCGGAGGTGGTGGACAGGAACTCAGCGTGGACGTCGAAGAAGTCGAAGGCCAGGAACCCCTGCAGAGTGATCCGTTTGTAAACTATGTCCAACATGTCAGGTGCAGCCCTCCTCTCCTGGTCGGTGTACTCTGCGATCACGCCACACACGGCCACCCTGCCGTACGGATTCATGTTGGCAACTGCAGCCTCTAACATCCTTGCACCAACATTGTCGAAATAGATGTCTATTCCCTCAGGGAAGTACCTAATTGCCAACACAAAAGGGTTTCAGGTGCATGCAAGAAAACAGGGGTTAAACCTTGGTGACTAGATTTAAATAGCGGATTTTAAATCAATCCAATTTAATCCATGTTTGATAACGAACGGTTTTTGATTTTTTTTTTTTTACAAGAATAAATGAAATAAAATATAAAATCCCTCAAAATCCACCGATTTGGAGTGTTTATAAAGCCACCCAAAATTACATTACACCGATTTTGGTGTGTGTGTGTGGGGGGGGGGGGGGGGGGGGGGGGGGGGGGGGGGGGTGGATGGTTGAGTCGACCAAAACCAATGCCTCATAAAAATTACCAAGCAGAGATTTTCATAAACGGTCGGTTCAAAAATATCCCAAAATTGGTGAAAACATTGTTACCAAGCAGACTCTTGGGGTCTGCTTGACAATGGTGTATTCATCGATTTTGAGAAGTTTTTGACTGACCGCTATAAAAATTCTTGTTTGTTAAATTCTTTGAGATATTGGTTTTGGTCGACTCAAAAATCTCACAAAACCGGTGTAATATAATTTTGAGCGGCTTTATAAACACAAAAAATCATTGGATTTTGAGGGATTTTATTATTTTATTATTTTATTCCATTTATATCCTCACAAAAAATTTATAATTATAACTACTAATATCCTGCCATATTTTTTTCTTTCTTTCTCATCTGTGTTTCTCTTCTACTTCTTCCAAAATATGACTACATTTTTCGGTAAGTTTTAAAAATCTCTCTCATACTTTTATCCAGACGTTTCTATTATTTCATGTGTTTCTATTATTTTGATCAAATTTGGACTTCTACCTCCTGATTGAGGCGTGGACTGGATGTCAGTTCCTGCTCTCGGGACCGTTTTGTTAATACATGAGCATATAGGTAATTTTACTCGTGTAAAATTTTTTTAAAACCGCTCATTAATGAATTACCAAGCATGGGATGAACTGGTTTAAAAATTCTTACTTAAAATCACCAAAAAATGGATCCTCATAACCGTTCATAATTGGTACTTTAAAAACACCTCATAACGGCTACCCCTAGGCAATGATATTTTTGGAAGATTTTTGATCTGGCCGTTTATGAAGTGTTTGAAAAAACCTTGCTTGGTAATTTTTTTTTGAGTCACTAAAAAATAAATCCAAAATCAGTGCATTGTAATTTTGAGTGTCTTTATAAACACCAAATTGGAATATTTTGAGGGTTTCTATTTTTTTTTTCCATTTATACTCTTATAAAAAACATAACTACAACTACTAATATCCTACCATATTTCTTCTTTTTCATTTTTGTTTCTTTTTGCGTCCCATATGAAAGCTATTTCCTCCAAAATGTGAGGTTTTGGTCTATTTGATGCGGTAGTGAATGATTGCGATAAATATTTACGGTTCATTTGATGTGATAGTGAATTCTTTGCTCTCAACATTTATGATTTACTACTTGTCAAACTAGTTTATGCTTGCACGTTATATGAGTGCATAAGCTATTGTTTGAGAGGGTAATGATATAATTTTTCTTTGGAAGGACTTTTGTTTATATATAGACATAAGTAATTTTATTGTTATTTTTATTTTTTTTTTTTAGAATCGTTCTTTAATGAATTATTAAGTATGAGTTAGATTAGTTTAAAAATCGTTATTTAAAATTACCAAAAAACGGACTCTTCATAACCGATATTTTAAAGATACCTCGTAACCGATATTTCAACAATTGTCAAACGGATCCTTATAATTTATTGACATATTGTGGTAAAAAATCACGAAGGTTTAACAACAAATAAATATTGTCCAAGCCTTGGAGACAGATGAACTGACCTTTTAAGTGCAGACTTCAGATCTGGTTCATCCTTGTAGTTGAATGCATCATCAAATCCGAGCTTCTCTTTAAGCATATCAACCTAGAAATTGACAAACCAGTTGAGTAGAACAGCAACAACCACCACCTATTCTGAACTTATCTACAGTAGGAGTAAGTACATGTGTCAATCTTTAAGATGTGTTATTTGTTTCGGATTTACTCCAAATTCAAAACAATTGTCAACAATGTACTTGTTTTAATAC